>WURV02200862.1:0-11650 GCA_011762755.2 Epimenia babai
TAATGTCCGAGTTGACCCTCACATAATGTCCGAGTTGACCCTCACATAATGTCCGAGTTGACCCTCACATAATGTCCAAGTTGACCCTCACAATGTCCGAGTTGACCATCACATATTTCCAAGTTGACCCTCACATATTTCAAAGTTGACCCTCACACAATATCCGAGTTGACCCTCGCATAATGTCCGAGTTGACCCTCACATAATGTCCGAGTTGACTCTCACATATGTCTAAGTTGACCCTCACATTTTGTCCCAGTTGACTCTCAGATATGTCCGAGTAGACTCTCACATAATGCCCCAGTTGACTCTACATATGTCCGAGGTAACCCTCGCATAATGTCCGAGTTGACTCTCACATACGTCCGAGTAGACTCTCACATATGTCCGAGTAGACTCTCACATAATGTCCGAGTTGACTCTCACATATGTCCGAGTTGACTCTCACATATGTCCGAGTAGACTCTCACATATGTCCCAGTTAACTCTCACATAATGTCCGAGTTAACCCTTGCATAATGTCTGAGTAGACTCTCACATATGTCCGTGTTGACTCTCACATATGTCCCAGTTGACTCTCACATATGTGCGAGGTGACCCTAGCATAATGTCCAAGTTGACCCTCACATATGTCCCAGTTGACTCTCACATATGTCCGAATTGACCCTAGCATAATGTCCGAGTTGACCCTCTGCTTGTTATATTTTTCTGACCACCTGTTGTTTTACTCCCTCTATTTGCCCACATTCCATAGCTCTACACGCTCTGTCTGTCCTTTGTTCATACGGATTAGATGGCTTTTGCTCGTCTGCGAGTAAAAGCCGTATGGTGAACAATGGGGCTGGATTTCAGACGGCTTTTACTCGCCGGGCTTTCACACCTTGCGCTAGTCTGTTACCTTTACTCGCCGGACCTGACCTGATCTAGACTTTCACCAGATCGCTACTTTAGAAGTGGAGTGAAAAAAGGAACTAAAGCGGCTTTAGTTTTTCTTGTGAAAGAAATTGGTCTTCGAGATAGGCCATAAGAAGATAAGCATACTGAGGAGTCATCTTAGTACCCATGGCAAAGCCGTTGATTTGAAGGTAGATGTCTTGGTCAAATGTGAAAGCATTGTGAGTACAACTCTGGCAAGATTGATTATGCCTTGAGAAGAGGGCTGGTCTAAAAGATAGTGAGAAATAGCTTGTAGTCCATCTTCATGCGGTATGTTAGTGTAGAGTGACTCCACATCCATGGTTGCAAGTATCGAGCCAGGTGGGAGTTTGCAGATAGTGCGGAGTCGGTTGATGAAATGGGTTGTGTACTGGATGTAGCTATGTGTCTTGGTGATATATGGCCGTAATATGTTATCGATTTGTCCAGAAATATTCTCAGTGATGGTTCCCATTCCAATTCCCCTATGAAGTATATTTGATATATGAAAGCTTGTGTAAATCTTTAATAGTTAGTCAACAAGGTGTTACCTTTGTATTGCCATATTTACGACACCTGATGATGTATACTTGAAATACGAAAACTTGTGTTAATCCTTATATAGTTAGTCAACAAGGTGTTACCTTTGTATTTTCGTATTTACGTCATGGCTAAGACGGCAACCCACACCTCTCTTAAATTAGTACAATAAAAACTTACTTGATTTTTTAGGCTTTCGTAGTTATTTTGTAGTTCCGTGATATTCGACATGGCATTAAAAACGAATCTGAGGTGGGTTTTTGTATTTTGTGTTAATATCAATGACAAAGCAATGCGTTATAATGTTCTGGTAAATTTTCACTAGTTTCAGTTGAAAACGTTGATGGTACACTGAATTATACAGTAATTCAGTCTCCAATAATCGACGTGGATTGTGGTTACTAGTTTCATTGGCAAACCTTGATCATTACAGCCGTTAACAACATACGAAACAATCGCCGTCACCGATTACTTTTACTAGTTCCACTTTAAAACGTTGATCATGACAGCTGTCAATATTACAAGACTTCGCCGTTGATAACAATATGTCGGACTAAAGAGGCCCGGTAAATCACCAACATCAACCGAATCGATCAAATCAAACAAGATTTCAGTTTCAATTCCTGACAAGGCGCGAGCATCAGCATTCTGCAATCATATTTTTGCAGAAAAGGTCGTTTGGTGTAGTCATACAAGCAAATATAAAAATCCCCGTTAACGAAGTGATTTGTTGATGGTTTGTCTAAAAATTGAAAGGGGTTAATGAAAAGGGCTGTTGTAAGATATTAGAACACATAGTATGTTCTAGCATGAACTGTCACTTCGAAATCAACAATATCATTTCTGATAAACAACATAACTTCAGGAAAGCATGAATTATTAAAGTGTAAGCTATAGCGATACGGTCTTAACAAACCACCGATTTATTTTTGGGACAACCCAAACAATTTATAACGGTGAATGGGACTATGTCAAGCACTGAAAAGGTTTTCTCCGGAGTCCCTCACGGAACAGTCGCCTACTGGGGCCACTCTTGCTTTCGGTTTTTATAAATGATATAGATGAACGCATCAGCTCCAGCATTCGCTTGTTTGCTGATGGCTGTGTGTGCTATATAGTGATAAATACCACGCATGATAGCCAAACCCTTCAGGATGACATTATCAGCTTGAAAACTGGGCACATGAGTGGGGCATGTGTTTCCAACCAAGTAAATGCAACATCATGCGAATTCATGGGGAAAAAGTCCAGCATGAGCATAACTATACTCTAAGAAATATAAAATTGGAAGTAGTAGACTGTATTAAATACCTGGGAGTAACCAGTACCAAAAATGTAAGTATAAGGGTGGGTAGCCGTGTTAGTCTACTTAATAGAAACTATATAGATAAAGGGCAACACCTTTTATATAGACAAACTGGTTTATTGCTCACAAGCTTTCGCATAAGCACTGTGCTTTATCAGGTGATCATCCTGATAAAGCACAGTGCTTATGCCAAAGCTTGTGATCAATAAACCAGTTAGTCTATATAAAAGGTGTTGCCCTTTATCTATATAGTTTCCAGTACCAAAAATTTGTCATGGAACAAGAATGTGGATTTGATTTGCTCTAAAGCAACAAATCCCTTGGTCTTATCATAAAATCTATCTAAATGCCCACCCCCTAGAGGTTAAGAAACAAGCATATTTAGGTCATATAGCATATATTAGCATAGTATAGCGGAGAAATATTGGAGCCATACATCAACGCATTGAAAGAGAAGTGCCCATTACATTAGCGTCTGTAAGAACAGACTATAATACCTATGTACCACCATCGATATCCTGACGTCAACAGGATGGACAAAGCGTGCAACCTGATCAACAGTGCTGGAAATAACAAAAGACTTCAAAGAGACGTAATATTTTTTTATCAAACAGGTGATGAGGCTCATATAAAATAGGACAATTGATCACGAGATGAAGCGCGCTCTGGCCATCTTGTCATATCTGCCGCATAGACACGTCTTGCTGCATGCGCTATTAGCTATGGCGTCCAAGCAAGAAGTATTACATTACGCATTGTGTAGCCTATATTATTATTCTGTTTCTTTCTAATAAATTAAATTGAATTGATATTGAATAGAAGCAGTACAAAAAAGAGCGGCCAGATTTGTAACTTTCAACTATGATGACTATTCACCAGGTAGCATGACAGCTATCCTCAATGATCTCAATCTACCAACCTTAGAGATGTAGAGGTCTCCTCATTTCTCTACATTCGCTTAACTCACCACATTCATCCTGCCAGTCTGCCACCCGTATTTCACAACGATAATCTACATTATCTTTTCTTGTGAAAGCGACCACATCAAACATCGCGGAAATTCCACCACGGCGCCTGTGGGTCCGGTCTTTGGATTATAAATACGGAGGGCAGCCCGCAGTCGACACACTTATATAATTTCCACACACTTACATACACTTACAAGTTTACAGTTACACTTTCTTCGCGCAGTCCCAGACACGGACCGTGAACGTTGTTTAGTTAGATTTATTGCTTTGTTGTGATTATGTAATAAGTAATGAGATAAATAAAGAACACGCTGTCGTGGTAATAAAACATTAAACACTACGACTTACTATCTTCAAGCCTACCACGCTAGGCACTCCGTCTAAACTGCTGTAATATGCATCTGGGATAGCATCCTGAACTTTTTTGATTGTGGTTGCGGTGTTATTCTCATTTTTTAGACATAAGTGCTGAATTTAACACTTTATTCTTCAATTCTCATTGACCATTCTCCCTTATTTTTATTTTGGCATTAGTGGTACAACTCTTGATTGGATACGTTCTTATTTATGCGATCGTTCTTTTGTTGTTTCTGTTGGCACTGCGATGTCTTCTCCACAGGCACTTCGTTACGGTGTTCGTCAAGTTCCAATTCTTTACAGGGGTTACACTACACCTCTTGGCGATATTGTCTCTGAATCTGATATGAATTACCACTTCTATGCAGATAATGCTCAGATATGGTGTCCAGTCAAATTAGACGATCCGCAATCCCCGAGTAAGGCCATTGATAAAATTGAATCCTGCCTCTTGGCCATATCGCGCTGGATGTCTCTCAACAAGCTCCAGCTTAATGTTGACAAAACCGAACTTTTGCTCATATCATCTAAGTACAGAAAAGCTCCTGTCCCACAAATTTCAGTTCATTTTAACGGGACCACAATTCATCCAGCATCTTCCGCTAGAAACTTCGGCTTTTACTTTGATTCTATTAATTCATGTTTCACATCCAAATTTCTCACATTTTGAAATCAGGCTATTTCCATCTGCGTAATATAAAGTCAGTTTCAAAATATCCCCCCCCTCCTATTGCAATTATTACATGCATTTATTATATCTAAAATTGATAGATAGTTTAACATCCTGAAAAACCTCTCTGCCCACGAACTTGCCAGACATCAAAAACTGCAAAATTCTGCAGCTAGGATATCTGAATCCGCTATGCGTTCGCACATAACCTTACACTCCGTCATCTTCGCTGGCTCCCATTCATGCGATATCTCATCATATTCAAGATCTTAATCATAAGGCACAAACGTCTTCACAACGGCAGAGCCCCATCCTACTTAGTAAATCTTCCAAATGTCCATTTTCCATCCGACATAACCAGACACTCGTCAGTAACGTCAATCCTTACCCCTAAGACAAAACATGTGAATTTGGGTAATAGATCATTTTCGTATTCGGCATCCTGTATGTTGAATGTCCTTCCTCCGGAAATACGTTCTTGTTCCAATTTTCCGAAATTAAAGCTGCTCTCCAAATCTCATCTGTTTAAAATCTCTTTTCTGTAATAAGTGTTGCTTTGTGTATAATATCTCACGCGTGTAACGTGTTTGATGCTGGGTGATTTTTGTCCATTGCATCATTTAAAGGTATTTACCAAAAATACGCACTATAAAACGTTCCCTTAGCCTTTTATTTTCACCTTTAAATGCATGGTAGCAGAAATAAATAGCCATTTCTTTTGGCTGAAAGTATAGTTGAAATGTTATAGTTGTCTTCAAACGATGTGCTAATTCTCTATAGCTGCACGGTTGAACTTGTAACTGAATAAATATCATTTTTTAAATCAGCCAATTTCCTAAAACATTCGATAGTAGGGCACACTCAATCTCACATGTCCGTGCTATAGTAGGGCACACTCAATCTCACATGTCCGTGCTATAGTAGGGCACACTCAATCTCACATGTCCGTGCTTTGTAGTACACATTACTGACATGATTTTTTGCATTGCACAGACTAGACATACTTCCAAAAATACAGAAAACAACGTTATTTAACTTTATTACTAAGACAATCAGCACATAACAGTAGTCGTTTCCCTAAACTGTGATTCGTTGGCCATAATGCCTTCGCCGAGGGAGCATACCGAAAATACAAATGATTGTACTTCATTAAAAAAATAATGATAAAACTAGTAAAAAAAACTCGGCCATTGGAGTGAATCACGGGTCTACGTGAATACAAATACACAATTTGATGTAATTATTAATATTATAGGGGTTGAATCTGCAGTTAAGGCCTATCCGAACGTATCTTCTGCAGTAACTTGTTTTTCATGCGGCGGAACTTCCTCTTCCGGCGTTTTTCGTCTTTTTCTTCCTGACTAACAACCGTGACGTTTTGACGCCGAGGAATCTTGACATTTACCATGACAGGTTTCACATTTTCATCGTGAGGACATAGCCCGTCTCGGACGCTTATATCGTCGATGGCTATGTCACCTTGATATCCGTCCCCGGTGATACCCTCAAAGGCCAACTGTACAAACAATCGCTAAAACTTAGTTTGATATGGTGTTGGTGCTGGCGGTCGCCATGGCGACGTAGGTAGATGATGGTGGTATGGTAACAATGACGACGATGACAATGTGGTCTAAGTACAATTCTCAAGTATGTGAAACGTGGAATCTTTTACTGCATTCGGCTTGATTCATGACTTTCACCTATTACAAATCAATTTGTCCTAATAGACATTGATTAAAGGTCAGTAAGGGTGATATCGTGCCTCATAATGAATTATGAGTAATTATGCTCAAAACTAAGCAAGTATAAAATATTGTCGATTTCTGAGGGCACTTTTTGCACACTAGTGTATTGAATTTAACCCTTTATCGATCATAATCTGTCATGAATATACAACCTAAATTTATTCAACATTAAGAGTAGTTATAACGGGTTAAATATGGAACACTTATTACGTAACTCGCCACTGATTTAGTGCGGGAAATGACTTACCCAGAGAATCACCATGACTTAATTCGGAGAGAGGCCAACCAGAATTGCCCCAATCAACAATTCACATAATCATTTGATTGACAGTTCGGGAATTTCTCGAGAAACAAACGCAGTATAATTTGAGAAAGATCGTAAACAACCTTGGTCAGGTAAGTGTACTAGCACTGCTAATAACAGTTACTGTTGAGTTGAAAAAACAGCAGATGACAGATTCAACAGACTGACGCAATAGTCAAGGATATGGTAACTTGTAGGCTACTAATAGTGTGGTGTATGTTACACGACATGCGGTGGGCAATATTTGTCTCGTATTGCTTATGATGAAACTATTGACTGAGGAATTGGAAGCCGCTTAGATCTCACTGGAAGCATATCAGCAAACAAAAAGAGAGCTTCGGTAGACGTAGGCAAAATTAACCGATATAACTAGGTAGATAAGTGCTAGCGAGCTACCTGGTAGCCGGCCCTCGCCAAGTACTGTGGTACGTGGAGTCTCGCCAGAATCCAGAAGTTTCCCTGGTTACCATATGCCCTCCACACGGCAGATAACTCGTTCGCGTAGACCTGGTATGTGCATTTGCAATAATACACAAATTGCCATTTAGAATAGTACATAATAATATAGTATGTATATCCTTAATATCGAAACTTGCAGGAAACAATGGGAATAAAACTGTAATGAAAAATTAATGATAAACATTGATACACAATACTATTTTATTTATAATGCATTTTTTGCATGCAATACATTTTCTTTAATTATGTGTAAAGATAGTCATAAAATACAGTGAAATTGTAAATTCATGACACAAACAGAAATGACTAGTCTCTGAACTTGCACTAAAATAACCACAGCAAAACGAAATCAGTCGGGTATTAAGTATTAAGCGTAATGTGGCTGTTTGACTTGATTTGACAGGTTTATGAGAACTTCAACAATGATTTTGTTAATGAAAACTTTCTTTAAGAGAAAACTATAATCGTCATTAAGGTAACAACAACTTTCTGCCACATGCCAAGCAGATGCAGGAATCGCATGGGCGGTAGCAGTAGCAGGACACCCTAGCCCATGTTAGGGTGAGGAGAACGGGGTAAATCCCTAAAGAGACCAGTGCGACAGCGCCGCTAGAGCTAGGCGATGGCAACGGGACTGTCGCTACCCACCGTCCGCAGGAGCGCGACACGGCACTGACGCCGCATGGGCGGTAGCAGGACATCCTAGCACATGTGAGGGTGAGGAGAACGGGGTAAATCCCTATAAAGACCAGTGCGACAGCGCCGCTAGAGCTAGGCGATGGCGACGGGACTGTCGCTACCCACCGTCCGCAGGAGCGCGACACGGCACTGACGCCGCATGTGCGGTAGCAGGACATCCTAGCCCATGTTAGGGTGAGGAGAACGGGGTAAATCCCTATAAAGACCAGTGCGACAGCGCCGTTAGAGCTAGGCGATGGCGACGGGACTGTCGCTACCCACCGTCCCAATCGACATACACTTACCGAGACCATTGTCGACAACATCAATTTTTTCGTTGGTTTTAGAGCAGTTTCAGTATGCCTCATAGATTGGGAGCCATATTATACAATTATATACAGGCCAAGTTATACAATTATACAATTATATACAGGCCATGTTATACAATTATATACAGGCCATGTTATACAATTATATACAGGCCATGTTATCCAACATAAAATACCATAATGTAAAGGTCATGTGTAGAATCCACTTAATTTCACTAATAACAAATTACATAAGAATAAAACTGATGTAGTGAAATTAAGCGGAAAAAATGTTTATTTTGGAAAAAGAAACTTCTATGTGTCATGCGGTTAATTTTTAGGATCAAGTGTCAAATACGCACACAAAACGGGAATGTCGAGAGGCGGGTTGCCGTGTGAGCCATACCGTATAACACGAAAGGTCAATGTAACATCTCATAGACTAACGTAGGTCAATGATTCACGCAAGCTTTTGCATTCACTGACATACACAAGTACACTTCGTCGGGTGCATTCGTCGGGTGCAATATGGAGATAGATGAACGCACACAGAATAAATTCAGGAAGGTGACTGAAAACAGGTGGGTGGTAAAGAAAACAACTAAACCCGAGGACAAAGGGCAGCATGCCGTTGTTATCGTCGCCGTCATCATCATCGACATCGTCATCATCCAGTATATATAAGATTCCTATCTAAACGAACACAAGCAAGTGAAGACAGATGCAAGCAGAATAAAAACAGGTTGCCATCATCGATAAGACAAGCAGAGAGAGATTCTTACACCCAAAAACTTATTAAAGTGAAAGACAATATGAAAGAAACATGGAAAGTGTTAAACTTCGTCGTAAAAACATGACTCAGTAACAAAATCAGAAGAATTCAATTGCAATAAAAAACTACAAATGATAAAAATGTTATAGAAAATTGGATTCATCAACTTTTTCTTTAATGTAGGACCAAGCTTAGCTAATAAAATTGTGAGCAGCAGAGACATTTCTTGGAAGGAGTACCTGGGTGAGGGAAATGTTAATTCTACGTTCTTAGATCCAGTATCCGAATGTGAAATACATGATGTTATACAAAATATTCAAGATAAGATATCTGATGAGTGTAATAATTCCAGTGTGTCCATTGTCAAGTCCACTCGTGCAGTGGTTACTGTACCATTGTGTTATATTTTAAATTTATCTTTTCAGTGTCGAATTGTACCAGATAACCCGAAAATCTCGAAGATTGTAACATTGTTCAAGTCAGGACATCCGAGTGACTTCACTGACTACAGACCGATTCCACTATTGTCACAATTCTTAAAAATTCTCGAATAACTTTTCAGCAATCGTATGATGAATTTTGTAAACATGTATAAGATTTTATTCAAGGGACAGGATAGTTTTAGAAAATCACACTCGACAGCTTTAGAATTGATGGAATCACTCGGAACTGCTACAAGCGAACGCCAATGATAACAAATTAACTGTTATTATTTTCATCAACCATAATTAAGAAAGCGTTCGATACGATTGACCACGGTATATTTATCGACACATCGCCTTTTGTTCGCTCGTGATATATTCAGCTGCTATATTCGGGTTGCGCATGTGAGGAAATAAGTCATGTGGTTAGAGTAGCGAGCTCACAAAGTTACGTGAATGATTCCAAGTCAATAAACGTTCTCTAAATCAGAATCAAACTAACTTCATCATATTCGGACGTAAAAAGAGACTGAATGAAGTCAAACTAGAACTAAACATCAAACAACGACGTTACTATTGAACAAGTAGCCTACATTTCACCGAATATCTAGGGGTTATTGTAGATGAAAACTTATCCTGGGAATATCATTTGAAATATTTGGGAAGTAAAATATTTCGTTACTTGTCAATAATTTATCGCTGTCATATCTTCGTCCAACAAACAAATCTATGAATGTACTACACACGAACTTTTCCCTTATCTCTACTATTGTTCTGGAATCTGGGGCAATACGTACAAACCCGATTGCATAAACAATGTCTATTACAAAAACGTGCTGTAAGA
Source organism: Epimenia babai (assembly GCA_011762755.2). Classification (NCBI taxonomy): domain Eukaryota; kingdom Metazoa; phylum Mollusca; class Solenogastres; order Cavibelonia; family Epimeniidae; genus Epimenia; species Epimenia babai. Next base: position 10,289 of record WURV02200862.1, read on the forward strand.
TGTATTTCCGAAGCCAATTACTGTATCACATACGAACCCGTTGTTTCACCAAATGCAAATCCTAAAACTAGTTGAGATAATAGAATATAAAACATGCGTTATCGTTTACAAGGCATTTTTTCAAAAGCTACCTCGAAATATTCAACCATATTTTGTCCATAATGTCCAAGATCATGATTATGATCTTTAAAAAGAAGATTTTTATGTAAAATCTACAAAGGGTAGAGAAGAAGGTTTTTGTATTTCAATAAAATGTTTGAAGCTGTGGAGCAAAATTGATGATAATGTGAAATATTGTTCTAGCCTACAATTGCCTAAAACAGTTACAAATGCCTCCTGATGTCGAGATATGAATGTTAATTGGGGGATTTTTGTGATATAAGGACTGAACGATTAAGTGAGTGATATCTTGGATTTGTTCAGTGTATTGTATACGTATTCTGTTGCCATAATTAATATATTACTAGATTACTAGGAATTCTACCATTCTATAGTTACACATTATTATTCAAAATACGCAGTTCAAATTGGCTCGTGATTCAAGCAAGATGAATGTCTATTGTATGTGTGTTTTTATCATATAATATGGATGAGTATATGTATATGTATAGATATTGATGTATGAGTATAGTGGTGCGTGTGTATGATATATATTGGTACGTGTAGCTTTGTGCATAATTATGTATATTTTTCGTGTATCTGTAGTATATTCATCTTTAGTTTTAATAGTGTACAATATTCGGGGTATTTTGTCCATTAAATCCCTGCAAAATTTGTATTAATCACTGAATGAATCATGCCCATCTTACTGTCTATATGTTCATTGGTAATGTTTGGGAGTGCTACCCTATAAGTTGTTTAAACTTCTAACACTTCCTTTCAGCCAAATTAGACATAGATATCATGTTCTGGGAATGGCATTGTATATACCGTGGTGCATACTTTATGTAGTCACATTCTATATTTTACCATGTTTTGTATTATGTTTGGGTATGCTGTTAAATAAATAAATAAATAAATAAATAAATAAATGAATGAATGAACGGATGAACGGATGAACGAATGAACGAATAAACGAACGAACGAACGAACGAACGAACGAACGAACGAACGAACGAATAAATAAACGAACTAAAGAACGAGCGAATGAACGAATGAACGAATGAACGAACGAACGAACGTATAAATAAACGAACGAACGAACGAACGAACGAACGAACGAAAGAAAGAACGAACGAACGAACGAACGAATGAACGAATAAACGAATAAACGAATGAACGAATGAACGAATAAACGAATAAACGAATAAACGAATAAACGAATAAACGAATAAACGAATAAACGAATAAACGAATAAACGA
>WURV02200873.1:0-11648 GCA_011762755.2 Epimenia babai
TACTTGAGGAGGACCCCTTATGTTATTGATGTAGGGTCCCCATGTGTATATATTCATGTAAGGGATCTATGTCTGTATATTAATGTAGGGGCAGTAATGTATTTAGGTGTAGGCCCATAATTTTATTTGTGCAGGGCTCCATATATAATTATCTAGGGTTGCCCATGTATATGTACCGTATATGTAGAAGCCTATATGTCTACTTACACCGGGCCATCTAAGTAAATCTAAGTGTACAGAACCAATAATATGAACCGTGGTCGATTGAAGTATAATGAAGTGTAATGAAGTATGATGAAGTACGATAAAATATAATTAAGTGAAATGAAGTGCGATGAAGTATAATGAAGTGCGATGAAGTATAATGAAGTACGATGAAGTATAGCCAAGTGCGATGAAGTATAATGAAGTGCGATTTTTGAGCTAGTAGAGCTGTCAAACACACTTAAGCATAATAGTATGCTAATACTGCATTATAATGCATAATAGTATAATGGCAAAATTATAATGAAGTACAATGAAGTATAATGAAACCAACTCGGTTTTTGGAGACATGAGCGAGCGAAGTGCCGACTGTTACTCAGGTACGACACGAGGGGTTCTACGGCGTTAACAACGTGGCTCTGTAGGGGTTCTAGCTGAGCCTTGGTGAGAGGTGGGGTGGGCGTGCCGGGTGGGGTCAGGCTGGGTGACGCAATGGAGTGGTTCACGGAGAGACATATAAGAACTATTAAATTAGAATTGGGTACTGAAATTTGCTACTGAGTTGGTTAATTCGTGAGAAATAGGCTGGTGACCATGGTGATCGTTGTGTGGGTCATTCTTGATCCCTTACAACAATGCCAACCTATGTGGTTAACAGGAGAAGCCGTTTAGTCACGGCTATAAGGGGTGGGATGGAAAACACGGTATTAAAACTCTCGCCACCCCCTCGAGTCTGCAAACATACGTAGTTGACCTTTGCGTATTCACAGCGATGGTTTCAAATGCCTCCAGACAGCCTCTACGTGCGTCACTCACTGCGCGAATCTTGTAATATTTCGTGAGTATTAACAGTGAGATGACGAGAAAGGAAGAGGTGGGGATCATCAAGGCCATCCAGAGAGCATCTTAGGCACAACCACGACGGAGGTGGGGGGGATGAAGCTCTTATCTAACCACGATGTAATAGGTGGAAATTCATCAACGAGCGATTGGCATTAACTGTCACGGGTAACAAACTTACCGCCACCATCTCGAACAATCATGCAGCGAATTGTTGCGAGCGGACAATAAAAAAAATCAGGAAATTTTTCCAAAATCTGGTCGGACAAAATGGAACCCCCCTCCCCCCCAAAGTACTCGTCAGGTTTCCATACAAGGTGGCCGCTTCGGAGCAGCGGGCGTTTCCATAGGAAGAAGGACTCAAATTCGACGTTAATGTAGTAATGCGTGTGTAGTAACGCATAGTAACGTGTAGTATCGCATGTGTAGTAATGTGTAGTAACGCACATGTAGTAACGTGAAGTAACGCACATATAGTAATACGTAGTAACACGTAGTAACATGTAGTAACGCGTAGTAACGCACGTGTAGTTGCGCGTAGTAACATGTAGTAACGCAGGTGTAGTAACATGTAGTAACGTGTAGTAACGCGTAGTAACGCACGTGTAGTAATGTGTAGTAACGCACGTGTAGTTGCGCGTAGTAACGCGTAGTAACGCACGTGTAGTTGCGCGTAGTAACGTGTAGTAACGCACGTGTAGAGATGTATGATGAAGAGGTAGACGTCCTTTTCGTGACCCGCGAGCTGATCCAGGTACTCTCGTACGAGCATCACGATTATCTTCATCTGGAAACCGACGAATCGCAGCGTCTTGCTGCATGCCTTGCTCTCTCCGCCCTGCAAATTGTGGCAGCCTCATTATCAACTTGTCATAGCAGACCTATCATTGACCCGTAATGGCATCGCTATAATTAACTCATTAGAGCAATATTACTAATTCATCATAAAAGCTCGATTAACTTACATTAATGTAGCAGCTTATCGTTAATTCATAATGGTCCTATCATCAACCCATCGTAATCAACCTACCAATGTATTGTAGCAGCCCTAAAACTAACTCATTGTAGCACTCATTGTAACAGCCTATGATTAACTGATGATAGCAGCCTAGATTTATTCTTTGTAGCAGCCTATCATTAACTCATGGTATCAGCCTATCATTAACTCATGGTAGCAGCCTATCATTAACTCATGGTATCAGCCTATCATTAACTCATGGTATCAGCCTATCATTAACTCATGGTATCAGCCTATCACTAACTCATGGTATCAGCCTATCATTAACTCATGGTAGCAGCCTATCATTAACTCGTGGTATCAGCCTATCATTAACTCATGGTAGCAGCCTATCATTAACTCATGGTAGCAGCCTATCTCTAACTCATGGTAGCAGCCTATCTCTAACTCATGGTAGCAGCCTATCATTAACTCATGGTATCAGCCTATCATTGACTCATGGTATCAGCCTATCACTAACTCATGGTAGCAGCCTATCATTTACTCATGGTAGCAGCCTATCATTAACTCATGGTAGCAGCTTATCATTAACCCATCGTAATCAACCTATCAACTTATTTTAGCAGCCCTAAAACTAACTCATTGTAGCACTCATTTTAGTAGCCTATGATTAACTGATCGTAGCAACCCTATCACTGACTGATGATAACAGCCTAGATTTACTCTTTGTATCAACCCTATCATAAACTCAGGGTAGAAGCCTGTGATCAACTGATCAACAGCTCTATCATTGACTCCTCGTAGCAGCCTTAAAATTAACTCCTCGCAGCAGCCCTATCGTTAATTTACTGAGTATGGGAAAACTTGGAGATGAATAGACCGAGAAAATCTTTCCTGTTTTTATAGCTGGTTTCGATTCCAATGTCTTCTCGTACACCACTTTATTATGTCAAGAAAAGGACATTACCTGGTCATCAATTGTGTCACGTTTGATGGCACTGAGAAGGTCGGAATAAGCTATACTGATCTGATGACACAGGTATGTCACCATCTCACCGACGTCAATCTCCGTCACCAAGTGTTGTTTGTACTGCGTCAACAGCCTGATGTATAAATAGCACAAGCGAGGTAAGAGTGATGAGTATTGAATGAACAGGTGAGACAAGAGTGATGATGAATGAATGAACAGGTGAGACAAGAGTGATGATGAATGAAGGAACAGGTGAGACAAGAGTGATGATGAATGAAGGAACAGGTGAGACAAGAGTGATGATGAGTGAATGAACAGGTGAGACAAGAGTGATGATGAATGATTGAACAATTGAGACAAGAGTGATAAAGGATGAATGAACAGGTGAGACAAGAGTGATGACGAATGAATGAACAGGTGAGACAAGAGTAATGATGAATGAATGAACAGGTGAGACAAGAGTGATGATGAATGATTGAACAGGTGTGACAAGAGTGATGATGAATGATTGAACAGGTGAGACAAGAGTGATGATGAATGATTGAACAAGTGAGACAAGAGTGATGAAGAATGAATGAACAGGTGAGAGAAGAGTGATGAAGAATGATTGAACAGGTGAGACAAGAGTGATGACGAATGAATGAACAGGTGAGACAAGAGTGATGAAGAATGAATAAACAGGTGAGACAAGAGTGATGATGAATGATTGAACAGGTGAGACAAGAGTGATGAAGAATGAATGAACAGGTGAGAGAAGAGTGATAAAGAATGAATAAACAGGTGAGACAAGAGTGATGAAGAATGAATGAACAGGTGAGACAAGAGTGATGAAAGTGAAAGAACATGTTACAAAAATGGCATAGAAGGATCGAATGATAACTTAGACAGAAGTGATGACATATAAGAATCCAGGTGAGACAGGAGTGATACAGAATAAAATGAAGGGCGAGATAATATATTTTAAATTACTTATTTTATTAAGAGAATATCACTCACCGGGAAATGGTCTTCCAGAGAGACACGGCAATTTTTACGTCTAACGCGACAACAATGTGACTTAGGCGATACAGGCTCTCACACACTGCATGACACCAGAGTTGAGTATATAACAGTAACAATAGATACAGCATTACACTACAATACAAAGGACGATGAATTAATAAACATTGCGATAATTCAGAACACTGCATGACACTGTAGTACAAGCTTTGATGAATTAGTAACAATCGTGACAGTGCAGAACACTGCATGACACTGCAGTACAAGATTTGATGAATTAGTTACAATCGCGAGAGTGCAGAACACTGCATGACACCACAGTACAAGCTTTGATGAATTAGTTACAATCGCGAGAGTGCAGAACACTGCATGACACTGCAGCACAAGCTTTGATGAATTAGTAACAATTGTGACAGTACAGGACACTGCATGACACTGCAGTACAAGATTTGATGAATTAGTAACAATCGTGACAGTACAGGACACTGCATGACACCGCAGTACAAAGTTTGATGAATTAGTAACAATCGCAACAGTGCACAACACTGCGTGACACCGCAGTACAAAGTTTTATAAATTAGTAACACTTGTGACGGTGAAGAATACTGCATGACTATACAACACGCTCTCAACCTGCAGAAATCATCATCACATAGCATGTCGATGCACAAGACTACAGTGCATCACAGTGCGTGGTGTAGCAATTACAGTACAAAATAATAGCAGATATAGCATGAAATCACAAGACAGTGCAGAGGGCGACATGACACTGGACAAACTAACAGCAGACGCCACAAAAAAATTAACACAGGCGATAAATACGACATAATGAATAAGTGGCAAATTAGTTTACATAAAAGCCAATCAGATAGGCTGATAAAAGAAAATAAATAAATGTATAAACAAATAAACAAATGAGGTACAAGTATGCATAAACAGATGGATACATGAATGGATAAACAATTAAAAAAGTAATGAATGAAAGGATGAATGCCTATATGAATATAGGTGCTTGGATGAATGCATGGATGAATGAATAAATGAATTCATGAATGGATGGTTGGATAGATGGATAGAGAAATAGGCGGATGCATGGATAAACAAATGAATGAATAAAAGGAATAATGGATAAATGGAGGGTTTAATAAATGGACAGAGAAATGGGTGTCGGCATGGATGAATGAATTTATCGATTATAGAATGGAGGGTTGAATAAATGGATAGAGAAATAGGCAGATGTGTGAATAAACAAATGGATGAATTAATGAATGGATTGAAGAAAGGATGCATATATGCCTGGAAGAATGGATAAAAAACTAAATTAATGAATAAAAGACATGAGTTAATAAATAAATAGATATATAGAACAACGATAGAGGAATGAAATAGCAAGACATTAAAATACACATGGAGGTTAATTTAGCCCATGTAAATACTATACAAGAAAGAATCCATATCTCAATAGGTTCCATTGTGGGAATTGGGCATTTCCAAATTATTGATATCGCTAATATATCGACAAGTTAATCATGCTTATATAGCTTCTGATACAATAACCTCATTATTATTATACTATTATACAGACAATTTGTCGTTATTGAGCAAACTATCAGGTGTGCTCGTTAAGCCTGTACAGGTAATGTTATTTTCAGCCATGTTTTTGTTCGTTAGGTGATGGTAACCGCGGGTGATGATGATTTTAGCCCACAATGCAAAATTCGAGAAGGGTCTACGCACCAATCAGCTTATTCGAAAGTCACTCGACTGATGCTATTAACCCTTACCACACAGACACCTGTACATCACGTTACAGTAGAAATATAATTCTGCGACAACAGAGTGCTGAGGGTTAAATGTGGAATGTTCCATATTGGGTATCATCACGATTCCACCCGACACGACGAACCGGTAGCAAAACCACGAAACCGGCGAAATTACGAGGGAAAAACAACGTACCTTCGACTAAATCGTCTACTTCGTCTTGCGTTGCATTGTGGGATATCGCTACTTTGTCGAGGAGAAGCAAATAAGTCTGGAAGGACAACGACTTAAAAAGCAAAAGATTGTAGTCAGCGGGCTGAGTGGCGGCAAAATCGTCGACTGGAATTCCAGAAGTTCAATTTTGAACCAAATCCCGTCTGCCCACCTGTGTCTGGGTACCCCTCGTCGTCTGGTTATGGGGGGGGGGCTTCTCATTGCTGATAGCGCCAATACCTCCGATATTCATTCGTTTCGCTGTGCAACCGCCCAATGTGTCAGCCTAGCTCGGTGAGGGGCCAATGATCGTCTAGGCAAAAGAATGGCGATATTTACTTCGGGAGAATCCACACTCTGCGATTGCGCCAACTACGAACATCATCACCCATATGTGGATCCATGTGGAAGTTAGCAGTAAGAGATTGGATGGATCAATGCATAAGTTGAATTGATGAATGGATGGCATGATAGGTAAGGAGTGAGGTGAAGAAGCAGGGAGTAAGTCGGTAGTGATAGATATAGAGATAGACATAAATGTAAAGATAAACAGAGAGGTTGAGATAGACAGAGTAGTTGAGATAGACGGAGAGGTTGAGATAGACAGAGAGGTTGAAATAGACATAGATGTGGAGAAAGACATATATGTGGAGATAGACATAGAGGTGGAGATAGACATAGATGTGGAGATAGACATAGAGGTGGAGATAGACATAGAGGTGGAGATAGACATAGAGGTGGAGATAGACATAGAGGTAGAGATAGACATAGAGGTAGAGATAGACATAGAGGTAGAGACAGACATAAAGGTAGAGATAGACAAGGAGGTAGAGATAGACATGGACAAAGACAGACAGGGACACAGACTGACAGAGAGACGAAAACAGAGATGGCCAGAGACAGACAGAGACTGACTGGTCACCAGGCAAGCAGCTGTGTGAATTGACAGATGAAAAAAACCGATGGATATGTGCACGAAAGAATGGATTGTGGGATAGAGAGGTCTGTGAATGGATAGAATAATAAATAGATGGACAGAGCGATGAATAAATGACGAGATGGAAAGATGCATTAAAGTCATTGCCAGGGAAACTCACATAGCACATAATATATATAGCAATCATCCAATGAGAACGCACGGTTTGGAGGTTGTAGACTTTCTGAAAAAACTGCGATAAACTGCTTGACAGCTCGTTCAATACGTCTCCGTATATTTCACTGCTTGTCTGAAAAATAAATATATCATGAGCTGGCGCTGATTTTTTCTATGCACGTAGATTTCAACGATGTACAAAATGACGCGCGTCCGTTGACATTCCAAGCTGACTCTACTCACTGGGGCGGCCCGCGGGGGCATGACTAGGCTGAGGTTCAGACGATTCATTAAGGTATCGTGTTGGGGAAGGTCAAATCTCTGCTCAGGCTCATTTGTTCGCACGACGGTGATTCCCCAACCATACTAAAATCGGTTAACCACTTCAGCAGCTTCGTAATAACCACAGACTCCATGGGAATTGTAGAATGATCACATTGAAACCACTGATGCGATGGTTAGAAACGCATTTTTATATGCGAATAGTTGAGAGTTTGAATCTGCACAAAGTAGATAGTTTTCCTCCAACTTTTAATAAAACCTTCCTTTATACCTTCCGTTATATGCTCTCGTATACTTTCTATTACTTAATTATGGGCAAGATTTCGTGTGCTTGAATCTAGCGAAGGGTTTGTATTTAACTGGTTACTGTAAATTTCCCGGGGGTACAATGAGCCAACATTGACAATATCGGTGAATCAATCAAAAATGGTTACCAAATTGAATAATTTTGAAAAGGTTAATAATGAGGATTTATGGTTTCTAACCATTTACTGTGATTAATATTACGCGTTATTTGTGCGAGATCTACCCCGTGTAGAGCTAACATCGAACTAAATGTTTTATTATTCACCTTTTTAGGTTTTTTTAGATCGTAACATTGTAAAGTGTCATCGACGTCATCTTGTCATTATTGACCAAGGGATAATTCGGCTGTCCAAATAAAGCTTTACTATTATCATGATTACCTGATAAAGAATGTTTTTACGTTTGAAATCTCGTGATATACGCCATAGCAGCTGCCACTTGAACACGTTTATATTTTAACCGACTCGCACGACGATCGAAATTACTTTCAACATCGTTAGTTCGAGTGACGTTTACTACTGAGAATAGTGCAGCGTATCGAGTGAAACCTCGCCAAATATTCGCATCGGGTTAATCGTGCCTCGTACACACCGCGAAACTCTGTGAAAGGACCACAAAATTCCCCAACAGGGATGGGCGAGGCCATCCACAAACACACATTCGGTACTCCGTATCAATGCACCAACATCGCAATTTCCGCGTACCAGACAATGAGAAAAAGATGCGTGAACCAGCTGGAGCGTGACTGTCTGTAACGAGTGGGTCGTCGCCATGGTGATGGCTTCCGCCGACGCGTTGAGGTAACGCCTCAAGCCTAGTTCCGCCCATTCGAGAATAGCCACCAGTTCCTGGGTAGAAAAATCGATTTTATAAATGCAATACAGTGGAAACGTTAACCCATAATTCTCTGTTGTCAAGAAAAAAAACTGCTATATACTGCAGTAAGTCTCAGACATCGGTGTGGAAAAGGTCAAATCGGTCCTATAAGCTGAAACGTTTTCCCATATCAACCCATTAATTGTGAAGCTGCCCGATGAAAATTTGGGTATTGGAAGGTAAACCAGCTGTTATTTGTACATCGACTGACAGAACAATAAAAAATTGGTGATATAGTGTAATGATAAAATGAGAGAAATTACTCTAAAATCATTTACATGAACAAAAATAACGGGAGAGGAATGCCCAAAAAAGCTTAAACTTTGTTGGGGCCTCAAACACGCAATGTCTAGGTAATCAGTCTGGTACTCTACCCACAGGGTCACCAAGGTGGACTCTCCACGCATTTGGTATTTGACACCCTTTTAGAGAAGGTCCATGCCAATTATTCTAAATTCCCATTAATCCTAATACAGGTTATAATTTCCATTATTCCTAATGGAAAATGACCCAGATTAAGTGCTATGATACCTATACCCATTATGTCTAATGCGGGGCAGCAAAAGTAAAGGATGATCTCGCCTGTGATTATTGGAGTTGTCACAATCAAACCATCTTGAGTTACGCGATCTATCGTTCATGCAGTCGAGTTATTCCGGTCAAAAAAAAAGTTTCACAGATAAAGTAACGTGATAGCCGAAACATTTATTGACTACCTAGAAATGAGTACGCCTGCACCCGAGGATCTCCTGACCAACAGCGGACATAAGCGGACACACGACGGAGTCGATGCGCGAATAAAAGCACTTTAACGTGAAATCGGACCCCGTGGCTAGCTAAAAAGCTACAAAACGCTAGTAGGACACCCAACGGCAGCGGGTGCGAAACCTAAAAATAACTGGAAGGTAGGCGACATAGACCTACGCAACTTCTTAGCGAGGGCTGGACATTCTCTACATTTTGGAATAGCTCTATTTTTTCGTAGCAAAAAATCAGTCAGGAAATCATTACTCAAGTGTTACTGTCTCAAATCAAATGGAAAACGGCTTAAATAAAACATTAAATTTTAGTGGTCATGATCTTGTAAAACTATATGCAATAACGCAAGTGCATTAACATAGTTAATTCCATTACTCCTAATAGTAATGACCAATGACTATGATTGTTATGACAATCTTGTCCTCTTAGGTGTCATATTAGGAATAACGGGACAAATTTCTATGGCTCAACTTTTGGTTATTTTTCCATTAGGAATTATGGGATACATTTATAATCCTCATTGGCATTGGAATACGAATTAGAAATAATGGGAAGCCCCCTTCCCTCTTTGAGAACACAATTATTATTTTTTTTGGGGGTGAGGGGGGTTGTAGTACGTATCATGGCAGCCTTATACGTATGCTGACATTCGAAAGAAGCAATTGCATTATAAACAAAATGATGTCTATTTACATTCGTATACAGCGTGATAAAGACAGATTTTAACCTCCAAGCTGCCTGCCAGCATCTGTAGACAAGCAGAACCGATTTCCTTTTTCACATTCTTGATTCTGCCTTCAATAGTGTGGAACAATTCCAATATCTGAAATGGAAAAAAAAAACATGTATAGTCCATTGTCTTTGCCATATCAATTTCACTGTGAAAATAATTATATATTCCGCACATGATATTCTGAATGAATGTATATAAAAATCTTGATTTCACTTCATCCCGATATACCTTTACTATCCAGGTACGCATGTATAACTTTACTATCCGGATACCCAGATGTACCTTAACTATCCGGATGTACCTTTACTATCCAGGTACCCACCTGTAACTTAACTATACGGATACTTGGAGGTAACTCTACTCTCTGGATACCCATATGTAATTTTACTATCTGGATACTTGGATGGAGTTACCGGTAACTATAAGGACACCCAGATGTATCTTTAATATCCAGGTACTTGGATATAACTTGGTCATCTGGATACCGAGATTTAACTTTCTTATGCTGATACAACTTAACCATCCGAAGATCCGGGTATAAATTAACTATCCGGTACCCCACAGATAATGATACAATCAACTTAGATGTCATAAACTCCTCCCATCCAGGGTATAGGTTTTTTCCTGTGCATTTCTCTCCAGCTATTTATATAACCACATTGGCTATCCTAATTACCACCACATATATATTGGAATACCAAAAAAATCAGCCAATTAATTCATAGTCCATCATCATGCTTGTTACTTGTTACAGATATCTGTGTATATCGCTGGCTATGATATACGGACTTTAAACATCAGTCGTTCTAAAAAACGGTGTTATATACCTAGATGGACTGGAATAATCTCGTCCCTGTTGCTCAGTTGGTAGAGCACCGGACCGGTTATCTGGGGGTCATGGGTTTGTGTCCCATCAGGGGTATAGGTTTTTTCCTGTGCATTTCCCTCCAAATAAACTTCTCCGGTACCCCACAAATAATAATACAATCAACTCAAGACATGATAAACTCCGACATACTCTACCTCATTCTTTACTTTGCTGTAGACCATGGTCTCCAACTGTTTGACCTGGATAAGCCCCATGAAGGATGTGCCGAATAACTTTATAGCATCTACATAAAAAACATAGAAAAAAATTCTATTAACGCAATGAATACGTTCAAAATTATAATTTCTTCAGAATGACTGGAATCATTTCCAAAAGATGTCGTCAATGATAGTTTACAATATTACCACCATGTAATAAAACATGGAGTACGATCAAACAATGTCTAATTCAGGAACTATAACTGCGTAAGAAATAAGAATAAATTTTAGTTAAAAAAATTTATGCGGGTTTAGGGAAAATTAAAGCCCTGTACCCTACATGGTTTGGGTAGCCCTTGCAGTATGGTTCTGTTAGAGCTTTTCTTGCTGATGTGGCTGCGTTTCAGATACTCTACGGATGGTTTCTATGCTGCTTACCTCCCCGCTATATCGTCATCCTATTGTAAATAACCATCAACTATTTAGCTCAGTATGTAGCGTATATTGCCCGTGTGTAAATGTTTACTTCAGTTGCGTGAATGGAAGGTCAGTTGTCTGCTGAGACTCGGTGGGTTTGTCACGATAAGTTTGAGACTGCGACAGCCATCTTTGATAGCATTGCCGAGTG
>WURV02200884.1:0-11648 GCA_011762755.2 Epimenia babai
GGCTACGGCGGTCAGCAAGGCGGCTACGGTGGTCAACAACAAGGGGGCTACCCACCCCAGCAAGGAGGGTACGGCGGAGCCCAAGGCGGCTACGGCGGTGGGCAGAGTTACTCAACAGCTGACCCAGCGCCCGCCCCCGCAGCAGCCCCGGCCGCAGCCCACGTTGCGGCGCCGCCAGCGGTGGCGGCAGCTCCCGCGGGAGTCGCCGCCGCCGTGGCTCCAGCAGTGGTCGCCCCAGCCCAAGTCCCCGCGCCTGTTGCCCCGCCCCAGGTGAGTGGGGATTTTCTCTATGGGGGCAAGCCGCCTCAGTACGGGTTGACCAACGAGCAGGCTGCGTACGGTGCGCCGCCGCCAAATCCTTACGCCGATAGCGCCGCCGCGGGCGCCTCCGCCCGGGCAACAATCTCCGGCGGCGAAGGCATCTTCAGCATCGTAGCGGGCGTGGAGCAGCGGGTCGGCCGAGACGCAACCCAATGCCAGATCGTGTTGACCGAAACCCGGGTTTCTGCCCTGCACGGGATTCTGAAGTTGGAGGGTGGGAACCTCTATGTCCGAGATGACGGCTCGAATAATGGCACCACCGTGAACGGCGTTCGGGTGCCAAACGGCGTTTGGACGGTGGTGCCCACCGGCGCGACGCTGAGCTTCGGCCCCGTCGAGTTTTCCGTCACTGTTGAGTAGAGTTGGGGCTGCGAGTGTCCACACATCCCCTGCCACTGGTTCGCATTGCCACCCTCACCGACGCCGGCCGCGACCCCGACAAGCAAATCAACGAAGACTCCAACGGCTTCGAGAGCCTCCCCACCGGTCACTGCCTCGTGCTGTGCGACGGGATGGGCGGGCATTCAGCTGGCCTGGAGGCCAGCCGCCTAGCGGTTGACACCATACTCGAAGAGACCCGCCAACGAGTGTCGGAGGGTTCCCCGCCAGGCGAAAGCCTAAAGCAAGGCGTGGAGATCGCCGGGACCCAGGTCTACCACCTTGGCGGGCCCGCCACGAACCTCGCCCGGCCGGGCTGTACGTGCGTGGCGATGTTTATGCATCCCCTGGGCACGGATATCGCCCATGTGGGAGACAGCCGCGCCTACGTACTGCGCAAGGCCATGATTTGGCCCCTGACCCGGGATCACAGCATGGTCCAGCAGATGGTGGACGCCGGGCTGCTGGCACCGGAAGAGGCGGTAAATCATCCGGAGAGCAACAAAATCACCCGCGCGCTTGGCATGCTGCCCAGCGTGGAGGTGGAGCTACGGAACGACCGCATCCTCCAGGAAAAGGACGATATCTTCGTGCTGGTGTCTGATGGTGTGACGGACGTGGTCACCGATTCGGACTTGCTCACCATTGCAACCCTGCATCGCGAAACCAAGGATATGGACGCCTTCTGCACCCAGGTGGTTCAGCTGGCGAATGCTCGCGGCGGGCCCGACAACATCACCATCCAGGTGGTTTACGTCGACGAGCCCAACCTTGCCCCTGAGGCCACCGCCAGCAGCGGCGCCAAAGTCACCGTTCCCGACATGCCGGTGATGCATGACGCGCCGGCGGTGGATGGCGTGCCCAAGACCCAGCGCCTCGGGGACTCGGACGCACCGGTTCCCATCGCGCCAACCCAGGAGCAAACCCTCGCCCCAGTAGATCCGACGGTGAAGGAGCCCGCATACAACCCGCCAGCGGGCGCCCCCCCGGGGCCAGGGGCAGCGCCAGGGCCGGGACGGGCTGTAATCCAGTCTGGGAAGACCGTGAAAATGGCGGTGGCCACCTTGCCCGCGAACAAAAGCCAGCCACCGGCGGCCAATGCCGGGCCCAATCCAAAGCGTCTGGCAGGCATCGCGCTGGTGGTGGTGGGCTTGTTGGTGGCCGTGGTGTCCATCTTTACGCTGGTGCGTGATCCCAGCCCCGATTCGCCCGAGCCTGCGTCGAGCGCAAGTCCGTAAACCCTCATTGGCGCGTATCGTTGGCGCGTACCTCGGGGGCCTAAGGGGCGCAGCGTGGCGTTCGCGAAACCGGGCTACGACGACGGTCCGGCCGCGATCTGGCCCTGGGTTGAGCGCCTCGCCGCGGCTATTCGGAGAGGCGCTTTCGCAGCAGCTCGCTCACCAGCTTGGGGTTGGCACTTCCTTTCGAGCGCTTCATCACCTGCCCCATAAAGAAGCCTAGCAACGCGGTCTTGCCTCCTTTGTACTCCTTCAGCTGGGAAGGAAACGCTGCAATCACGTCCGTCACCCAGCCTTCGAGCGCGCCTGAGTCACTCTGCACCGCCATGTTGCACTCTTTGACGATCTCCTCGGCGGCCTTACCCGACTCCCGCATGAGACCAAACACTTCTTTGGCCTGCTTGCCGCTAATTGTGCCCGCGTCCACGAGCTTCAACAGCCCCGCCAGGCCAGCAGCCTCCACCGGAAAAGAGGCTTCCAGACCGCGGAATTGGGCATGGGCCAGCACTTCCGCCTGAATGAAATTGCCCGCTTTGCGGGGCGGGGCCCCCTCCGCCACCACGGCTTCGAAATAGGCCGCCAAATGGGGGTGGCCAAGCAGCACCTCCGCCGACCCTTGGTTGAGCTTATAACTTTCCACGTAGCGCGCAGCTTTTGCGATGGGAAGCTCCCCCACCCCCGCCTGAATGTCCGCGATGGCGTCGCTGCTCAAGCGCACAGGCGCCAGGTCGGGCTCCGGAAAGTAGCGGTAGTCGTGGGCGTCCTCTTTGGAGCGCATGGCGAAGGTTTTGCCTGTGCGTTCATTCCAGCCGCGGGTCTGCTGCACCACCTTTTCGCCGGCGGAGATCAGCACCTCCTGGCGACGGGCTTCGTATTCGATGGCTTTTTGAGTAAATTTAAATGAATTTACATTCTTGATTTCGCAACGGGTTCCGAGGGTCTCGGAGCCCTTGGGCCGAATGGAGACGTTGGCATCGCAACGAAAGCTCCCCTCTTCGAGGTTTCCGTCATTGACGCCCAGAAAGGTCACCACATCCCTCAGCGCCTTCAAGTAGGCCGCAGCCTCAGCGCCAGAGCGAAGTTCTGGCTCGCTCACAATCTCAATCAAGGGCGTGCCGGCCCGGTTCAGGTCCACCACAGAATCCCCGCCGGGAGCGTGGATCGTTTTCCCGGCGTCCTCTTCCATGTGGATGCGAGTGATGGCGATCTCGCGGGCTTTTTCCGTCCCCGCGTAGATGGTGAGCCTGCCCCCGGTGCCAATGGGCCGCGCGAACTGCGTAATCTGATAACCCTTTGGCAGGTCGGGATAGAAGTAGTTCTTTCGGGCAAATACGCTGACGGGGTGCACGGTCATGTCGAGCGCCGCGCAGGCCCGTGCCGCGAGCGAAACCGCCCGCCCATTCAGCACCGGCAACGCACCGGGCAGCCCCAAGCAAACAGGGCATACCTGGGTGTTTGGCTCGCCACCGAAGCTCGTTTCGCAACCACAGAATAGTTTGCTGCGGGTCAGAAGTTGGCAATGCACCTCCAGGCCTACCACTGTCTCGTATTGCATAGGCTCCGGTTAGCACACTTGCCGACGGGGGAAGAGAGGCTTCGGACGACGCAGGGGACGGGCGCCGAGCCCAGCGCTCAGGGCTGATTTTCTACCTCAACCCGCCCGGCAGTTGGGTGCGCCCTCCAAGCCACCGTGACAGACTGCACACACACACCTCCAGTGAACTCGCCACGAAATTGCCCAGATGTAGGCAAGTTGGTTACCTATCCCTACTCGAACAATCCCCTGTGACCCGTTCCGTGGAACGTGGCACACCTTCTGCTACCAAGGCTTGGCTATGATCCTCCCCTTCTCCTTCCGAAAGCGCGCTCCCGACTCAGGGGAAGCGGACCGCTCGTCAGCAACCACCTCTTCGACCATCCAGCGTTTGCAGGCTTTGGCGATGGCTGCAGCTGTGGGATTTGCCGGCGTTACAGCGATGGGCTGCAACGGTGGTTCCACGGCCCTCGACACCGACTCCGGGTCCAATGTGATGGGCGGCGGCGGTACAAATCCCGGCCAGGGCGGAAGCGCCGGCGGGGGGAATCAGTGCGGCCCGGGTACCAGCCTGTGCGATGGGGTTTGCATTGCCACCTCAAGCGATCCTCAGAACTGCGGCGCGTGCGGCAACGCATGTGACGCCGGACAGGTTTGCTCACAGGGCGAGTGCGGGTCTAGCTGCGGGCCGGACGAGGCCTCATGTGACGGTTCCTGCTCTGACTTGAACTCGGACCCAAGCCACTGCGGTAGCTGTTCAAACGCCTGTAACCCAGGCGAATTTTGCTCATTCGGCCAATGCGGTTCCACCTGTTTGGGCAACACCATCGCCTGCGGCAATGTGTGTGTGGATCCCAAGTTTGATCCGAAAAACTGCGGAAGCTGCGGCGTTGAATGCCCCGAGGGCCAGGTTTGCTCCGCCGGTCAATGCAACGTGGACTGCTTGGGGGGAACCCTCAAGTGCGGAGACCAATGCGTTGACCCTGCTAGCGACCCGCAAAACTGCGGCCAGTGCGGCATCAAATGCGGCAATGGGCAGGTTTGCTCCGGGGGCGCGTGCACCAGCGGTTGCTCCGGTGGCACCACCCAGTGCGGGGGCTCCTGCGTGGACACCGCGGTGGACCCAGGCAACTGCGGCGGCTGCGGCAATGTTTGCGGCGCAGGCCAAGTATGCTCCGGCGGCCAGTGCTCCCAGAGCTGCGGCGGTGGGACGACACAATGTGGCTCAGCCTGTGTCAACACCGGCATAGATCCTCTCCATTGTGGCGGCTGTGATCAAGCTTGTGCCCCAGGCCAGCTTTGTTCCGCGGGCAGCTGCGGCATCCAGTGCGGCGGCGGCACCACCCAGTGCGGCACCAAGTGCGTGGATACCCAAGCGGACGCGGCCAACTGCGGCGGCTGCAACAACGCCTGCCCCGCCGGCCAGGTGTGCACCGGCGGTCAATGCTCCACCGCGTGCAATGGCGGCACCACCAACTGCAACGGCAAGTGCGTCGATACTACCCTCGACCCCAGCAACTGCGGCGCTTGTGGCAACGCTTGCCCTCAGGGCCAAGTATGCAGCGGTAGCGCCTGCGGTGTGATGTGCAGCGGCGGCACGGTGGAGTGCAACGGCGCATGCGTAAACCTCACCAACGACCTCGCCAACTGCGGCACCTGCGGCAATAGTTGCAGCCCAGGCCAGGTTTGCAGCGGCGGCCAGTGCAGCACCGTGTGCGGCGGCGGTACCATCGACTGCAACGGCACCTGCGTGGACACCCAAACCAACCCTCAGAACTGCGGCGCCTGCAACAACAACTGCGGACCAAACCAGGTTTGCAGCGGCGGCCAATGCGGCAGCACCTGCGGCGGCGGCACCACCCAATGCGGGCAAATCTGTGTGGATACCCAGAATGACCCCGCCAACTGCGGCTCTTGCAGCAATGCCTGCGACCCAGGCCAGGTGTGCAGCGGCGGCCAATGCGACGTGGTGTGCGCCGGAGGAACCGTCAAGTGCGGCGTGACCTGCGTGGACATTCAAAACGACCCGGCCAACTGCGGCTCCTGCGGTGTAGCCTGCCCCCAGGGACAGGTTTGCAGCAGCGGCCAATGCAGCACCTCCTGCGGCAACGGCACCACCCTGTGCGGCAACTTGTGTGTGGACACCAATGTGGACCCCAACAACTGCGGCATGTGCAACCAGGCCTGCCCCGGCGGCGAGGTTTGCAACAACGGACAGTGCGACACGGTCTGCGGCGGTTCGCTTACTAAGTGTGGCAACTCTTGCGTGGATACCCAGACGAACCCCTTCCATTGCGGTGGCTGCGGCATCGTCTGCAGCGGCGGCTCCGGCTGCGCCAATGGTCAATGCACCGCTTGCGATAGCGCCGTTACGGACTGCGACGGCGACGGCTGGACGGTAGCCGAGGGCGACTGCTGCGACACCCCGGGGCTGTGCGGCGCTGAACCGGCCAAGGTCAACCCAGGCGCCATCTAGGTTGTGGGCAATGCCATTGACGATAACTGCAATGGCAAGGTGGACCTTTTCGACATGGACGACACCCTCCCCTGCGACGCTGCCCTTGCCAGCAATAGCAACAGCGCGGGCGATATGGCCAAGGCCATTGGCATTTGCCGCACAACGGAGGAAAATCCGGCGAGTAAGAAGGATCGCACCTGGGGCCTTATCAGCGCCGAGCTCGTGCGGGCCGACGGTAGCCCCTTGCAAGACGCCCGCGCTCACTCCATTCGCGACGGCTTCGCAAGCGTCGCCCCCAAGACCTTGGAGGGCAATCGCATCTTGGTGCTTTCCACCGGTATTGCCGCCGACGCCCAGCAGACCAACCCGGGCCCCAACGGTGGCCCCAGCTCGGGCAATGTATCCCAGCCCCATTCACCCATTAGCAACGTGAGCATCCAAAACGGCGGCACCTCCAAGTCGATTAAGGACTGGTACGCCACCGCCAACGGTGTGCTCAAGAGTGCCAATGCTCTGCCCCAAGCGCCTGGCTGCAATGGCCAGAATAGCAACCGCGCCCGGGACTCGGTGATGTTGGTCTTGCGGCTGCGGGCTCCCACCAACGCCCGCTCCTTCTCCTTCAACTCCTACTTCTTCTCGGCGGAGTACCCCGAGTTCGTCTGTTCGAATTTCAACGACCAGTTCATCGCCTTGGTGGATACCCCCAGCGGAACCCCCGCGCCCATCGCCAACCCGGTGGACAAGAACCTGCTCACCTATACTCAGGCCGGCCAGAAGTGGCCCATCGGAATCAACATCGCTGCGGGCACCTCCCTCTTCTCGGTGTGCGAATCCCAAACCGCCAACCCCGCTTGTTGGGATAACTCCGTCAGCTCTGCGTCATGCAGCTTGGGCCCAACCCAGCTCATCAACAGTGGCTTCGAAGCGCCCAGCCCCAATGGTTGCCTGATTGGCGGCGGCACCTACTGGCTCACCACCGCTGGTAACGTCATTCCTGGCCAGATCGTGGAGTTGCGGGTGGCTATCTGGGATGTGGGCGACCCCCAGTTCGACTCCACGGCCTTGCTCGATGGCTTCAAGTGGTTCCCAAGCGCCACCTTGCCGGGCACGGAGTGAGCAAACCCGAGGTAACGGAGCGGGCTAGCTGGTTAGCTGGCAAAAGCCGCCGCCTTCTTTAGAGGTACCTCGATCCCCCTGCGGGGCGCCCCCGGCTGCACTGAAACACTGTGCGCCGAGTGGGAGCCCCGCTTTTGCTTTAATGGGCGAAAGGATGTACCCCTCAACGTAGGAGCGCGGCCCGGCGAAAAGGCCCATGCATTCCGCACCCGGGGCAGTGGCGCCCATCCGATAGCCCGCAATGAGCTAGTGGGTAGGAGGAACTCGCCGGCCCTCCAAGGTATCGAGGGCCGCCAGGTTCTTGATGGCAGCCTTGGCTTTGCCATCGCAAACCAGCCGCCCTCGATGGCGGCCTTTGGTGAGCCTGATGGCCTTGCCCCAAGTGCCCCAAGCGTTTCTTGGTTGAGGGTGGTAGCCAGACCAGCCCACCACCGGCTGCCCATCGATTTCGAGATGGTAGTTGCCGAAGATGGGAGCCTGCATCCCTCGCAAGCGGTATTGGTAATGGCCAGATTCGCTAGCGATAATGGGAAACTCCAAGCTATCGCCCTTGTCCGTATGGAAGAGGAAGAGCACCCCTCCCCCGCCTGTATCCAAGGGAAAAAGCTTACGGCTGCGCAGATGGGTGGCAGCCAACCCGTGCGGCGTAACTTGGGCGGGCCAGACCCGCTCCAGTTCAATTTGGTAGTCCTTCGGCACCGCCAGAGGAGCAATGGGCGTTAGGGTCTTCGGCCAAAGGGCGAGATAAATCGGCAAGTGGGGGAAGTCACGCCGCAGCTCCCTCAGCCCGCTGCCGTCATCCAAGACAAAAATCAGCCGGTTCCCATCCTTCCAAGGATCGTAGCTATTGAGGTACGACATAAAATTCTTGGTGACCACAATGCCCCGCTGAAGCTTGGCTTCGCGCGCCATACGGCGAGCGTTCACCAGCCCCTGCATGCTCAGCTTGAGCAGGGGCAATTCCGCGCGCCAGCGGTAGGCTTGGGCGGCGGTATGACCAGCAAACATGGCAACCGCCAACCCCACCACCCAGCGACCCCGCCAGCCACTGCCCTTCGCCCAGCGTGCCCAATGGCGAAAACTCAAGCCTACGAGGGGGTAAACCACCACCCAAAGGGGAAAAAGATGCCTGGCGCCGAAGTAGGGCGCATTGCCGTAATAGAAGAGGCCATACGCCAGCGTAAAGGCGAACACCAAGACGGTGAGCGCCACCGCTTGCCGCCTGGCCCTCCGCAGCCAGCCTAGGCCGAGCAACATAAATGGCGCATAGCCGAACAAGTCCGCGCACAGCTGGCCAAAGCGCCCAGCGCAAATCTTATAGGCGTCATCTAGCTGGTACCCATCCACCCCAAAAGCGTTCCGCGTATTCGTATGCTCAATGGCGCAGCCAACATCCTTGCCGAACCCCAGGCGGTGGCAGGTGGCGGGGTAATCGGACTGCTGAAAGTACGCCATTTGGGTCGGGGTAAGCCAATCGCCCGTGGCGGCGTGTTGATTGGCAAAAAGCAACACCACAAAAGGCAGCGCGCTAGCCGCAGCGATAGGCAAGACCAACCACGAGCGCTTCTTTCGAACAACCGCATAGAGCAGTAGAGCGAGCAAAAAGAGGCCCACCACCAAGCCATCGAGCAGACGCGCGGAAAACAGCCACCCAGCGCAGCCGCCGACGCCAATGGCATTGCCGATAGGAGCCCCTTCCAGCAGGCGCAAGCAGCAAAGCAAACCGAACCCCAGCAACACCGCAGCAAAGCCATGGGACAGGGTGTCCGCATGCTCGCAGGCGGAGGCGAAACCCGGTATGGCCATGAGGGGCACCAAACGGGAGATCCCCTCACCGGCGCCGAGTTGACGGCCAAGAAAGTAGCACAATAGCGCCCCGGCCCCCGCCACGAGCGGCCCCGCCAACATGGGCGCGCCAAGTCTGATAAAAAGGCTCAGAAACAGGGGAAAGCCCGGCGGGAAAACACCATACAGGCGCTGGTCAGGGCCTTGGAGCAAAAACCTAACGCCAAAGTGGACCTGGCTTGGTGGAATCGGCGCGCCGAAGTGGCCATGGGAGAGGCAACGGGCCTGAAAGATATAGACCGAGCCATCAATGCTGAGAGGGGTAAAGTCGAGTGCTTGGCTAAGCGCCACCCACGCGCCAATGGTGGAAAGGCAGGCGGCAACTAGTAGATAAGGGCCCCGTCTTAGTCGCACAAGCCAGCGCCAAAACGCCAGCCAGCGGCCCCCAAGGGCCATCCCAGCCAGGCCGCCGAGACCGAGGCCAACCAACCCCGCCACCCAGCTATATTCACCTTTGAGCGGGCGAAAATGGCCCCACGCTAGCCCGAACCACCCAAGTACGAGCGCCGCCGTGGCAACGCGGGAAATCCAGACAGCGGTGCGCGTAGGGCTGGCGTCGGGCTGGCTACTCACTCGCCTGGGCGAGGTCCTGCTCTGCCGCCACCGCTTCGTCCTCCGCCGAGGCGGAGTCGCCAGAAGAACCCTTCCCCTCTGCAGGCTCCGCAGGAGGCCTCATGAGGAGCATAACCAAGGGCACCAGCACCACATAACAAGCAGCGCTTACCAGGAAGAGCAGCTGCAGCCCGAACGTGAGTGCCACCATCACCGCAAGGGTGCTCGCCACCACGCCGCCGACGCCGTTGATGCCCCAGAGCCAAGGGCTCTCGTCCAAGTTACGCTTCGAGACGATGCGCATACCCGCCGGGAAGGCCAACCCAAGGAGCAGGCCCACGCCGGAGCAAAGCCCGGCTGAAAACGCGATGCGCGTAAAGAGCGGCGCCTTTTGCATAGCAGGGGCGAATTTGGGCAAGCCGAAGCCGACGCCCGCAATGGCAGCGGCGAGCAGTAGCGGATAAAGGTAGCAAAAAGGTTTGCGATCAAGGGGGAGCTTATCGCTAATCAGTGAGCCGAGACCAGCGGCGGCAATCAAACTAGCAAGCACCACCATCAAGCTGTAGGTCGGATGCCCCAAGACCAGCGACAGCCGCTGTAGCAACCCCATTTCGCACAGCATAAAGCCCACACCGATAAATGCGAAGTACCCCAACGCGGGGAGAAGCTCCGCCGACGGTTTGCCTGCATGGCGCGCTTTCTTGGCCAAGGGGTAGACGATGGCGATAGCTGCGAGCACCAGCGACGACAAGAATGCCAGCACAAGGGTCAAGGTAGCGATGCGGTTACCCGCAATGACTCGCCCGGCTTGAGGAGAAAGATTGGTGGTAAACGCGCTAAGCCGGACGACGTTAAAGAAGAAGGGTCGCTCGTCGGTGGGGGGGCGGAAATCAAACGCGGGAACGAGCGTAACGAAGTTCAGCTGTTCCATGGTCTTTGC
The DNA here is from genome assembly GCA_011762755.2 of Epimenia babai. Classification (NCBI taxonomy): domain Eukaryota; kingdom Metazoa; phylum Mollusca; class Solenogastres; order Cavibelonia; family Epimeniidae; genus Epimenia; species Epimenia babai. The sequence continues at coordinate 10,383 of WURV02200884.1, forward strand.
GTCGAGGATCTTGTCCAGGGGCGAATCTCCCCGGGGGCGCGAGGGCGCCAACCACATGCGAAATCCCTTTTCGGCGCTCACCTCCGCCAGGCGCTTGCTGTCGGCGGGCTTAAAGGGCCGCTTGGAGACAACAATGGTGGTGACGGGCCCGGCACTCGCGAGAATAATGTGATCCCGCGGGTTTTTGACGCCTTGTTGCAGCAGCGCGCCTGTGGCCAAAGCGACCAAGCGCAGGGTCTCAACACCCGTCCAGCGGGACATGGTGACAACACCGTCCGGCTGCAGGTGGTCGAGAAAGATCTTCCAGCCTTCAAGGGTGTAGAGGCCGTTTTCGCCCAAGGCGTGAGCACCCGCGCCGGTGGCGGCCCAGGTGTCAATCAGAGAAGCCTGGATGATCCGAAAGCGCTCGGAACTTCGGGAGAGGTAGCTGCGAGCCTCGTCATGCACCAGCCGTACATTCGGGTTACCCGGCACGCGGGTGGCCTTGCCAAGCTTCCTCAGCATTTGCAATAGCCGTGCGTTCAGCTCAATCCCCACGACGGGCTTATGCTTAAACATCAAGGCCGCCTGCAAGTCTCGCGAGCCGCCCACACCGATGATTGCCATCGGGCCGCCGGGACGCAGATGGTGGGCAAGATTGGTCACGTCGCACGTGAGAAACTGAAGCTCGTCGAGACTTTTCTTCGTGTGGTAAAGCGGCGTGGCGGCGTCGGCGTCAATCATCAGGATACGCTGTTTGACCACGGGCACTTTGCACTTGGCGCCCGCTCCCCAAACGGCCGCCGGCTCGTTCTTCATCGGGGAAACTTGAATGCGAGAGTGGCTATTCCAAGCTTCGAATTGGACGTTTGCGCGGCTCTCGGCGCGACCCTTGGTCCAAAGTGGCACCAGCCCCTTGTGGGCATAACCGTTAGCAACGGTGAATCCGCAGAGGACCACAGCGGCAATGAGCGCCTTTTTCGCGTCTTGCAACAAGTCGCCCGCAGCGGCGAAGGCTGCACTGGCCATCAGCGCGAGTACGCCCATGGCCAAAATGGCGGTGCCTCCGTTCATGCGGTTGAGCAGCATGGGTACGAGGGGCGCCCCCAAGGCTGCGCCGGCCAAATCCACCGCGTAGACCCGCCCCATGGGCAAGCCCGACTTGGTGAGCGCTGCGGAGACCACCTTGCCCGCGGCTACAAAGGGCAGCGCGATAATGGCTGCAAAGATCAAGAAGAGAAAGAATGTGGTGGCGACGGGCTCCATCCGCAGAGACACCACGAGCAG
>WURV02200895.1:0-11647 GCA_011762755.2 Epimenia babai
ACCGGTCTGGTGCTCTACCAACTGAGCTACAGGGACGAGATTATTCCAGTGCATTTTAGGTATTTACACCGTTTTTATCATGATGAATTATAATAGGATGAGTGATTAGTAGTATCGTAAATTGTTAAAAATATGGTAAATCGTTAACAGTAAATTGTTTTATGATGGTACATGATTTTATTATCGCAAATTGTGAAATGGTTTCATGCATGTGACATCATTCAGTGAAAAGGTCAAGTATGTTACTTATAGACAGTAGGTGTCAGCCAATAAAGGGCTTATTGATGACTTTTACAGTGGGTATTTATGGCAGCTATTCAGTGCAAATACGATATGTTTGACACACCCGCATCGTCTGTGGGAGGATATAAAAAATTCCACCAATTTTAGAGGCGGCTCTGAGAGATAAATGATTTGCTAAGAATCGTCGCAGAAAAGCCGAAAAGGCGACTAGCAGGCGGATTTGAACGCGCGACCTTTAAGTTATGAATCGAGCACTTTTATCATTCGCGTACGCGCTTACTCGATGTGTAGGTATGATGACAAGTACTGCGTGACGATGAAGTACGTCAACGGCAAAACCGGAATATCGCGCGAAAAATCCGTGACGAAGTCGGTCAGCCATTACTTCGACAAAAACGGCACGCTGTGTACGGTGCCGTACCAGGCGGAGATAGTCAAACTGCACGAGGCTCTGAAGGTCGACAAGCGGTCGTGAATAACCAAGATCTTGCTAAAGAATTCGTTTCATTAACATTTCGCATTGATTTACGTCAAGAATCGAGACCTGTAACCTACTGTGTGATTGTGATGGTAATAGGGGTAGCCAATGTGGTTCTATTAGTAGCTGGAAAGTAATGAACAGAAACATACCGTATACCTCTGATGGGACGTAAGTCATGTCACATCAGAGGTATAGGTTTTTTCTCTGTGCATTTATTTCCTGCTGTCTGATGGTTTCATTCATACGAAGTGACTTCTGGTTGATCGACTACATTCAACAATCATCGCATGAATAATCTATTTGTAATAATAAATTATACATCTCACTAGGCCTATATGATACACTATCGTGATTATTGATGATGAATAAAATGTGAGCGTAAATTCACTGAAATTGCTAGATAGAATGTATTGCTCCGAGCAAGTGCAGGCTGTTTATATTCTAGAACTTTTTGTTATGGCTCTTGGGTTTAAGGTTTCTTTAGCCCAATTTATGAAATACAATCAACAAAGATCGTTTATATTAATTTAATTATCTGTTATACAGGTGTAGATAATGTACAACCAACATCTCCCTTGTCAGAAAATGGCACGTGCAGCACATTTTTTGTCAAAAAATTGCTTGTTAAAAACTCTGGCATTGCAAATAAAATAGAATTAGTCAAGATAGTTGTGATGATTGTGAATAAGAAATAGGAATAAGGATAAATGGAAAAATATTTTAAAGGGGAGGTAATTCATTTCTTAAATTATCCCCTAACAAAATGAAATACTGGCGAATCGATTGATCTGTGGCATTATTAGTAAAATCTGATGTATATATATTGGTAATTGAATTATGATTTAATAAAAGCATTATAACCTTTATTTTAGGTAATTCTTTTGTAAAATTTATTTTACGATAGCTCCTCTCGAGCATTTTAACCAATCAGCTATTTGTAGATCATTGGCACCACAAACGTCGTCAGGTTCTGTACATTAAATAGCCGTTATGCACACGAGGAGGGTAAACACTAAAAGAAGTGTAACACCTTTATGGTTTTCTAAAAATGCAGACATCATTACGGTTATATCTATTATTTACATAGTCCGTTGCCCTCTAAAGATAACAAGGTATACAAGGACCAGTTATCAGCTATGATCGACTATAATAACTCCATTATAAAGTTATAGAGGAACTCCAGTCGATTGCAATCTCTCACCCCCATGTTTTACCGACTCGGGACCATCGCGTAGAACGTGGTATCTGAGCGAGTTTTTGGACAAACGCAAGATAAGTACAACAACGCTCTCGTGATTTATACAGCCAGTTAGAAACATCATCGCTTACACAATCTTCCGATATATTTTACCAACATTTTGACGTCGTGCGGGTGGTACATGCTTCACACAGAAAACATATGGAGAAATGAATATAGTTATAGTTGTTCTTTCTGCAAAATATCGATTGCTTCTCTGTCGGATGCACCTATATAGCGTACATTGTTCTAGAAAGTAGGCGTCGCTGGTGTTTTACGCTTCGAATTTGAAAAACACCAGACGTGAAAGTGACTTCGTGCCTAATTTGGTTTATTTGGCAAAAGTTTATTAAATCATCAACTAAATTATAGCTTTGTTTAACGTGAGGATATACTAGAGTGAAATAAACGTTTAGCCTTCATAAAATTTTATTTTCGATTTCATTCGCTGAGTAACGTATAACGTATAGAAAATTGCTATCGCGTTTGGTTTGAAACGTTTTGTTCAACTTTTTGTACATACACTCCGTACTCCCGTACTTTGCCTCATCATTCATCAGCAAACTGCGTACCATATGTTACAAGTAGAGACTCGACGTTATAAATAATCTGACACGAAACGAACTTTTTATAAAGAAGCTGCGAATGTAAATGGATGCGCATTGCTCAGAAACCTCGCAGTGTTTATGCGTCTCAATACGAAGTACCCGTGTTAACAGAATAAATTTCCTCGTTATTTCGTGTAAGCATTTCTACGTAAACCTCAGCGTCCATCCTGTTAGCACTTGCGTGGCTAGAGAAGAGTAATAGTGCATCTCTTCCCGAGTTACCAACGTAATTTACTTTAAATTACTGCATCTATTACAACTACATTATTTTATATCTAGATTGCACTACGTTCAACCAAATAATTTTTCTGCCGTGAAAATGGAACATCCGCCAGGGCGTGTTGGATCGTATCTCTTCTGGATTCTTCTCTCTGTGATAGCGGTTTCAACGTAAGTATAGATGCAAGTATAAGGGTGAGCAGCCGTGTTAATATTATTGATAGTAACTAGAAAGATAAAAGGCAACGCCTTTTTATAGACAAACTAGTTCACCGGATTGTCGTAGGCATCATCTTGTCACAATGACTAAGCGATAATATGGCCCTTAAAATAAAACTTCATTATTATTATGAAGGAAGAATTATAACGCAGAAATAACAAACAAATGAGCACAACAATGCAACAGTCTAAGAAAACCCACAAAGGCGTATAACGATGTACACAGACCTGTAAGGACTCTGTCTCAATGTAAATATAAATCATGCATGGAGTTCTGGAGGCAAACATTGAAGTTCAGCAGCGGAGGGTGTTTAGGCGTCTGTGGTGGGCGCAGGATGGGACGGCCGCCCGTCGTCTCAGAGCTGTGCGAGATCGTCTACACAAAGTATTTGGTGATCACGTGATCGATCTGAACCAAGGCGTGGAGTGGCCACCTCGCTCCTCAGACCTTACCCCTTATGACCTCTACCTCTGGGGATTCCTGTAGTCCATGGTCTACACGACTCAGATGGCAGACTTGCAAACATGGAGAGACCGGATAACTGCCGTGGCCGAAAGCTTGGGGCTGACTCTGGCGCCGTTCGCAGAACCGTACGTGATATGGCGAGAATACACTTGTACGTGGAGAGGGAAGGAGGCCTCATAGAGGAGTGGGGCCTTGAGCCGTCACACCCTCTTAACACACAAACATGTCAGTGACACGAAAGATCCTACATAATTTTTTCTTTTAAGAGAAATAGCAGGCTTTTCTAATGATGCCCATATCATGTATACCCGTTATATTTTGTGTTTGTAGCAGGTCGTCAAAAAATTCCCTTTTTGGGACGCTCTGTATAGACACGTGTAGACCACTGTTGGTCCCACTGACTTTTCTCCTATCACATTTTGGTTTTTGCCAATGAATTTTGCCAGATTCTTTTTCACTACTATTGTACGAAAATTAAAATAATAGTAAGCCTAAGACGGACCACGGTGCATCCTATGGCGGCGCGTCTTGGACATATAACCAACGGCAGTGTGAACGCAAACCTACCAGCAATTAAGAGGTCGCCCAATCTATCAATATCCACGCTGAAGTATCTTTGAAAAAACGCACTAGCGATAGTTACGGAGGAACACAGTAAATCGCCTTTAGCATCTTGTCTCTGTAGTTAGTGGTTGCACAAAGCACTGTGTAATATCGTCAGGGTAGCGGGTGGTGCCCGACGTCGGCGTGTGCTGGCGTACGATTACCATCGAGTATTTAACCGCGACCTTCAAACCGGCTCTTGTGTCGATTCTCTGAAACCATCGAGCACCGAAGGCTTCTGGGATGTCGTCAAATGGTGCGTATACCTACTGCTGCCCTAACTCATGGAACGTCTAGGTTTCCAATTTTTTTCTGAGGGGGTGATGGTGTTATGATCCCGGTACTTTCACCCCTTTTTTGATAAGTTTTGCTGTTACATTTACAAACAAAGGAATGCATGACGCCATGGTGAAAATAAAATATACCTTTAATAATTCGTTTTTTAAACAAAAACCTTTTGTGAGGATCTATAACAAGAAACTTGGTTGTCGGCCGATGTATGTGAAAATATACGTAAATATAGTAGGCAACAGTACGCACGGAATTCTTACTAATAAAAGATACCTAAATGAGATCACATTTAAAACATTTACATCTATATACGGCGATGAGTTGTATTAATATCCCGGTTGGTATATACGGCGCTGTGATTCGGTATGTTCAAATACCAAACTTTATGCAGTGAGACGCGAAAATCTGGAAGAACAGTGCGGCACGAACAACTGACAGAGAAATGGGGGGTTGTGACCCTGGTGTCAGCATCGCGACTGTTTGATTTGACTGGTCTCTGTGACGGCGTTCTAGCCTCGCGTCTCGGACTGCTCAATGCCGGGGATTGCGCGGTGGTTAGTGATACCCTCCCCCTAAATTAATGGGATGATAAGGGAACTCTTGTCGGTACAAAACACATGGTTTTTTCTGAAAAGTAATGGCTTTTCTCGTATGATGGTTTTTAAAACTTCGCCAGGACGCACCCAAGATGTCTGACCTATATGCGATATACTTTATGCCACAGTGAATCTACATTGGCCCTTCTGCAATGTTGGCAAACAGCTGCGCCGAGCTCGATTAGCATTGCTGATAAACGAGTACGGTGAAACTTGTACGTGGCGGGAATGAACGTACCTTCTTTGACTGCTCCATATGACAAGGGTTAACCGAAAAAGTACATAATCATCAAAAATGTTTCCTACCCATATCGGTTAAGACGAGATTTATGTTTCCTAAAGACGACTCATCTCTATATATGGTCTATAAATTTTTGTCCAGGTTGAATTGGCCAAGAGGATACCGTTTACCGATAAGACTTTGACGTTTACTCAGTACATAAAAATTGGGATTGCCGTTGAAAAGTTAGATGACGTCATAGACGACGTCATAGACAACGTCACGCAATCGGGGACATACGTCTATGACGTCGAGTACGGAGCGTTCGAGATAGTGACAGTCACGTTGTTCTTCAACACGACGACAGAGCGCGCGATTGCTTATCGCCGCGGGTACAACACGAGCGGTTTGACGAGCCGATACCTCACCGTGACGGAGAATCTAACAGGCTTGCGGCGTGTCAGGGTACGTTTTGAATCGTTTGAAATGTGTATTTTTTCCTACACATTTAATTTTATGTATGCTAAGAAAGCCATGTAATGGTGTATTATATATTAAGGCCATTAATCCGTTAAGCGTACCACTCACCGATCTAACTTTACGAAGCGACACATAATTCACTACCTTAGCGATGTAAAGTGATCTACATTATTGCGTTACTAGGGACATAATTCATTAATGGAAAAATTTGTGGCTATTACGGTTGCAACTCGATTCATTCATACATTTATATGTTTGGAGAATATCCAATCTTTATACACCCTGCACAACGAAATTAGCTTTCTACATAGCTATTTTCTATTGCATTTGTCCACCTATGTCGAGTGTTTCAATGCGTGACAGGTGTGCACGTTTTCGACGACGAAGAATTTATTGCACTCGCGAGATTTTTGGTTACCGTCCATGAGCTTGGTCGGTTACCTGCACCAGCAGGAGGCGCACATAGACGCTATGAAAGGCCAAAACTTAACCAGTGACGTTGGGATACCTGACCCACGACGTTATCCCCTCAGATACAAAGTCGGTAGGTTTCCCGCCAATTTTAACATTCCAGCGTTATCAATGATTTATTCTCTGTCGGCCTCTCGCTGGTCATTGACTGCGCGTGCGCTGATCGTGCAAAAAACGAGATCTAACAACACGAGAACTTTATGGATATACCAGAGCCTGTCAATTTTTCATTACAAATAAAGTAATTTATCGAAATTTTAATTGAATAGCTAGGTCCTAGTGAACCTTTAGTGCAGAATACCTCGCTTTATGTGGATTCTGTGTGGTTACCATTTGCTCAATGTTATCTATGTTATACGTAAACCAGGGCCCGAGGTGCTGGATCCCGGCTTCGACTGGTCGGAGGTGACGATCCTCGAAGTCGTCATGGCGGCGCGCAAGTCCGTCGCTAAAGACGAGTATGACGACGTAAGTACCTCGCTTACACGGACCACTCATCGGTGTATCAACATTTTCAAGAAATATCAGAAAATCACCAATGTGACGAACTTAAAGATTAAAAATTGTCATCAAAGTGGGGTTACGTTGACAGAGAAGTAGTAATTAATAATTATTAACGCGCTTTCGTTTTAATGTATTCTGTGTAACTATCTTACGGGACGCAAACTATACACGCCAAACGGTAAATTAGAAAGCCTATATAACACTATTCAAAGTAGCCGCCCTTTGCAGAGGTTCACACTTTTGTAGCAATTGACGAGCTATTTATTCATTTCTCACATAGAAGATGAGTATACTTAAATTTTCATACTTTGTCCTGATGAGGAATTTCAGAGCAACAATTTCTTTCCTTAATTGGCGAAATTGTTAAGTTCCAGTGCTTGAAACTACATGCCATGACTTAACCAAGGGTTTGTCAGATCTCAAACTTCATGTACTTTGAGAATATACATGGTGATGAGACTCCAAAACCCTGTACAAGCAGGAGTTAGTTATGATAACTGTAGTATCCGCAAATAATGGCGTCAAGCGCGATTTACAATAAATGTTAATCGTAGATATTAAGCGCAGATACAATACCTCCGACGCTCGCATATCACCTGTCTAGAACATCAAGCGTCAACTTAGAGTCAGATTTCCTTAAACAATCGGGAATAAATGACTTGGTGGGGACCATCGCCGAAATACCGACTGAGAAAGCGTCCTTGGTGCGGATTCGAAGTCTCGTATCAAAATCCGCGCTTCTAACCACCGCACCACTGGCGCCGACAACATGCTGTACAGGAATGATCGAAACATTCGAAGAATATAAAAAGAAATTCGAAAACCACGATAAACAGAGTACATAGTACATCGTACATACATTAGCATAGGGAATTTAATGCTCCGGGAACCTCATACGACTTGATAGATTGCTCATACGTTACTGACACACACGGAGTGACAACTTTCGGAAAAATTATCAAACTTGTGGGCCATACATTTGCACAGTCTATTCGGGAACTGTAGTGAATCTTTTAAACCGATGCTTAAACGTAGTAAACGTCGCCACTAAACCGGAAAGCCGTATGAGACAGATATAAAGACGAACCAGCGGTAGTGTTCTAACGATCTTCCATGTAGTATCGCGTTGGGGTCTTGTCAAAGGTCCAATATAATAAGACAAACCTGTCTAGATTTTCGCATATGAACTTATTACAAGACACAAGGTTTGACCTTGACCTTTTAGTTACAATTGGCAGTGGTATCCCCTTAAGATTAGTCAATAACATCGCTTATTGGTATTGGATATTTTTGAGTAGTCCAGGTGATTACAAAGATCAAAGAGGAGATAAGAGACAACAGTCGGGCATGCGGTTTGACTGACTTATGCGATTCTCACATTTATTGCTTCCATCAACGTATAAATATTTTTCTCAAATTTCCTTAATCTAGCTCTGGGGGAAAGTATACAGTCCAGACATAAACACGGTGGACTTGTAACCGACAGATCGCAAGTTCAAAACTGTCTCTGGTCAGCTTTTCGGCGATGATTCTCAACACATCATCATACGCGCGATTAGAATTAGACTTGTGTCAAGAATTGGTGGCATAGGTGTTATGAAAGTTTCGAAAGGTATTGTATCTGCACTGAATAGCTGCCCGGAATATTTATTTTAAACCACACCTGGGAGCCATTTTGGCTGATACTTGCAGTCTATAAATGTTGTACTCTACCCAGCTGAAATGGGTCCGATATACGTTGCAGTTATTTAACACCAAGCGTATATCTACATTGCGCGTATTATACGGAACAAATGATGTTGCAGTTCTGCGGAAAAGACCAAAACCGGTACAAGAAGAGATGTACTAAACTGGCTAAAGTCATCGAGAGATTTGACAGTGTAAGTACAAAAGTTAATAAAATCCATCCGGAACAATAGGTGTAACATCGATTTATAAGATGGAAAGAAATGCCCAGAAAAAAACCTATACCTCTAATGGGACTCGAACGCACGACCTCCAGATAACCGGTCTGGTGCTCTACCAGCTGAGCTACAGGGGCAAGCTTTCTCCTGTGCATTTTAGGTATTTAACACGGTTTTTTTAGAATCACTGTCGTTTGAAGTCCGTATATCATAGCCAGCGATATACACAGATATCTTTTAAAGGCATGATGATGGACTATAAAATTGATTGGCTATTTATAGAACCACATTGGCTAACACGGTTAACGATTATATCAATTTATAAAGTGCCCACAAAGCCTCCTGGAGCGCTTGTGAAATGATTCTTTGCAGAACTTTATTGCGGAGGGCAAACTCGTAATAGGCGCCATTACGGACCCTCACCCATCCATTCTTCACATTTGCCCGCGTTACAACCTGCCATAAATGAATTCCCATAGTACTGACGTTTACTGCGGCAATCGGGAGAAATATTCTTGTCTAAGTATACAATAAATGTGAAAAAACAACTGGTATAGCGTGCAATTTAAACCTCCCGCTTTCTGGTTCGTAGCGATATTGATTTCTTAGTACCTATCACTAACTCTTACGACGGTACCATCATACCTTTTGATCGATTAGTCGATTAAACATTAGTTTCGAGGTGAAAGTATATGCTTATCGATGTTTATTGGTATTTAGGAATATATGCATCAGTATTATTTCAGAATGCGAAGAGATATCAACAAATGCCATAATTATTCGCTGCTTTATGGAAGAGCGTTATATAAACGACGTTGAAGATAATCCCACACTTAGCGTGTAGTCGCGCAGCAGCGTTTTGCTGGAAGGGTGTGAAATCATTTATTTGTGCACGTCTGTCTTTAGCTTTAACTGGAATAGTGTGACTAGAGGTGTGGGTTGTCACGTTAGCCATATCGTGAACTATGAATCAACATTCAGCGCAGTGGCTCTAGTGTAGGTCGTCGTCATTATTTTTGTTGTGTTGGAAATTTAATTGATCTATATAACGGTGCCGCCTTGAAATGTTTTCCCATTTCTTCGATGTTAATTGTTTTATGTATATATTATATTGTGAATTGGTTTATACCTAATACAATGACATACATATGAAAACGGTAGCAACTTTTCGACAGAATGACAAGGATTAATAGAAGCTTTCCTATATCAAATATACGTCGTGCGTGGCGAACTATAATGTAATCTACAATGATGTTAATTGGGGTAATTGGTTTGTAATCTACAATGATGTTAATTGGGGTAATTTGTTTGTAATCTACAATGATGTTAATTGGGGTAATTTGTTTGTAATCTACTATGATGTTAATTGGGGTAATTTGTTTGTAATCTACAATGATGTTAATTGGGGTAATTTGTTTGTAATCTACAATGATGTTAATTGGGATAATTTGTTTGTAATCTACAATGATGTTAACTGGGGTAATTTGTTTGTAATCTACAATGATGTTAATTGGGGTAATTTGTGTGTAATCTACAATGATGTTAATTGAAGTAATTTGTGTGTAATCTACAATGATGTTAATTGGGGTAACCAATGCGGTTCTTTGTATCCATCTGTATTTGTATCCATCTTTGTATCCATTCGTTGTCCCATCGCAGGTATAGGTTTTTCTGTGAATTCCTCTCCGTGTAATCTACAATGCAGCCTGATGCATTTTTATTTCTAATATTTTCTATGATGACGACGACGACGACGATGACGATACAGTTTTTGCGTTGCAGAAAGTTGTGAAGTACATCCATACGGCTAGACAGCGCTGGTATCTGAAGACGACGAGCTCAGCCACGCGGTTCATCGAAAAGGTTATCGAGCGAATTATAAGAATGTCGGAGAAGCTGGATAAAATGCTATCACGCGTGGTCGAGTCGACGACGAAGTTCAATAGCAGCGGCACACGGATAGGTAGGTTGATGGAAAAGCGGGGAAAACAAAGAAAAAATAAAATGAAAGGGAAAAGTCGGAGTCGTGCGCAATCTAAGAGATGCAAAAACAGAAAGAAAGAAAAAACGTGTAATGAGAAAAATCCAATGAAAGGGTGAATTTATTTTTGAGTCGAACAATATTAATTAGCGTGCAAAGATGAATAATAAAGTGTAATATTTAATAACACTGAAATAGGAAAAGAATGATTGCCGGTTGTTTGTCACAGTGACGATGGTAAACAGTTGATGACGATTAACTAACAGGCTAGCGCTGTTAATTGAAATACTGGTCTTACCATTTTGATGTAACGTTACGGAAAATTTAAACAGTTCGTTATTTTGACGAACCTTAAACTTCAAAGTATAGTGTTTCTTCTTTTCATTATACTTCACCTGATAATCTTCCATGGCTCCTTTGTACTCAATAGTCCCGCGTTCAAAATTACGTCCGGAAACATACCGCATGTCTCCAAAGTATGGTAAATATATTTCTACATTTTCACCATTCATGATCAAATGGTTGGCATTCCCAATCAGGCTTACATTATTTGCATCACTCCCAGTGGGTAACAGACTAACAATTACATTATTGCTCAATGGCGATGCCCAATTTGAATTGATTTCAAAAGATTTCTCTTCTATCACATTCTTTACTGATGTTGAAGTATCGTTAGACTGTGCCATAGTACTTCCTACTATAAATACACAGCATAAAAAAGTATAAAAAGCTCTCATAGAACAGGGTTTTAGAATTAAAATAAACAAATCAAATTTTATACCAATTTACTGAAAATTAGACATTTTGCTTGATAAACACCCAATTTTAACACATTTAAAAACGATTCATTACCAAATCCATTACTTTTGTGCCTTTATGATTTTGGAAGCTGTATATAAAGATGTTTACTGCACGATTATTAATAAGCCTAATAACATATTGGTGCATCATGGACCTCTTGCTCGTAATAAATCTGAAGAGACTTCCCTCCTGCAGCTATTGGAAGAACAGCACGGTGTAAGATACTTCCCTGTCCATAGATTGGATCGTAAAACATCTGGAATTATCTTGCTAGCAACGCAAAAGGAGTATGTAGCATCATTTCAAGAATTATTTATAAAGCA
>WURV02200906.1:0-11647 GCA_011762755.2 Epimenia babai
AAAGTAGGCGGTGAGTCAGAGATGATGGTGATGATCACGCTGGCTGAATCGGTTCGGGCGGGGCTCTGTTGGTCTGAAGCCGTGACCGTGAACTGTGTAATGAAATGAAATATATTATGTCTACCTGTCAAACACACAAGATGTCAATAAAAACTGTGGATACACCCGAATAGCAATCTACTGAAATTTACTCAAATATACGACCAATGGACTTGAATCGTGTACATGCAGTTAAGTGCATTTACAATGAAAAAGTTTCGTTCGTCATTTCTTCGAGACAATAAGGGAGCAAACGAGAATAGCCATAACAGGAATCTCTCCCATAAGAAAAGGTTAGAAAAAAATCCTTATTTTTTAATCTACTTTAAGGAAGGGATGGATGGCTTCCAGACTTTTTTGGACAACTGGTTTATTAGCTTGAAAAGTCACGGGGTGGGCTATTACAGCAGAAGCTGAGTTTAAGAAATATGTCAAGGAATACTCAATATGTGTAACAGTAAGCAATACAGTAAACATGTATTTCATAGGAGATGCATTATGAGAAAGTCAGTTGAATGTGGAAGGAATTGTATGAATTGTGGCGTCTCACCTCAAATCTTTTGGTGTTGGTGTTGGTGAGTTTCTGCATGAGTAGAATGGCTCCACTTGTGGGGTGGGTGAAGAAAAAACGGGCAGATTCCGCATCTCCAGTCTGACGGAATACGATGGTGTCCTACAATATATCATGTCCTGCATTGATGTGTCCTGCGACGCACTGATCACACATTCTATATTGTTCTGTGACACATTATAAGTCCTGTATTAAAGTGTACATCATAATTAGGCTTAAAGATGCTCACATGAATATTATTTGGAAAAAATAAAACAATAAAAACAAACAATAAAAACAAGAAAAACCAAGTAAAAACACTTAAAATGTGTAAATATAAGTAAAAACTTTAGGAAAACAAATGGCGCAAAATAAATTAAAAAAAGGCTCAAAAAGGAAGAAATAAACAGAGGTCAAAAGGCCAATAAACAAAGGTCAAAAGGCCTACAAACACTAGGATATTAAAACAAGAGGCAAAAACAAGAGACAAATTGGCCTCAAAACACTGATCCTGATATTAAAACAACAATTAAAGGTGAATCTGGTCTAAAAACACTCATTCGGATATTAAAACAACAGGCACAACAGACCTCAAAACACTCACTCAGATAGTAAAACAAAAGGCAAAGAAGTCCTAAAAGCACTGTTGTCCAACATGAAAAGTATTTAGAAAATTGAAGTGTGTTGAGAAAATTTTTAACGTAAAATAGCAAACTTTGGCTTAAATTATCCCCCCTTGGTCTTATGACGGTATGCTTAACAAATGTAATGGACGATGGATGAAGCCTGATCAAAAAAGCTCACCGAGCATAAATTCCGGTGACCTAATAAAATATCGGTAATATGACTGAAGTCACAACCGTCATACCACGAGTACTAATGACTGATTGATGTCAAACCTACAAATACTCTCACTTGTTTTGTTCCGCAGTAATTTTCTAAGATTAAAAAGTTGGATAATCAACATATTCAGTATAATTATATACTCCCTAGTGGGTGGCCCAAGACTTTTGAACAGTACTATATATATAATGTACACATAACATAGGCATATAATGTATATATAATTTCAATTGTCTGATTGGAGGAAAACTATAGATGGTACACCAGGGACTGGCTACGCAGGTGTCTTACCCCGTCAGCATCAGAGGCTACCACCGTCTCCACCACTGACCCAGGCTGGTACGACTGTGGGATCTCTTTATTGTATACAGACTTGGTGAATGATGGACTGGCAAGATTCCTGGTCACTTCAATGGTCAGAGTGTCCATCGCAGAATTTGATGGGTAGCGCTCGTCGTATGCTTTGATTCTTAACTATTTAATGCGAGATAAACATAGCCTATACATGTAACAATCCAAGTTACGACTTTGTAGACTAAACTAAAAATTGAGCGTAGTTGCCATGAAGAGATTTTTATTAAAATTAAAAGCAGAAATTTACTACAAAAAATTAAAAATAGTGCAGTACAACATTGTTACGCTTTTATTTTCATTGTAAAGTGACGATACACTCTGGTGCACCTGTACAAATCACAGGATGTAGATCAACAAACAGATGTTCGAGCAATATTTGATATTAACAAATCTACAACTTGAATTTGTTAGTCTTAAATAACTACCAAACTTTGTTACATATATAGATATAATAAGGTCTGTGACCTTAGTTTTAGTCTGATAAATATATAACAAACACCTTTAGATCTCCTAACTAACTTCATTGACAACACAACTCAGAGTATGCTTCGCCACGAGACTCGCCTAATGACTCACGGGGAAGGTTTTAGTTTTAGCATGGTCTGATCGTAGATCAACTCGAACATCAACGTGACCCGAGCGTCGACCAATTTTGAAGAAGACCATGGAGTGATACGGACCAACCAGTTCATACATCATCTTGCCCTTATTATAAATAAACATAAACAACGAGACACAATATAGTATGTAAAAGGTATAGTATAATATTTAAAAACCCAAAGTATCAACTCAAAGGTGCACAGATGTGATTTACAATATATGTTGATGGCAGCTATTCATCACAAATACAATACACATTGTATAGTAATCTAGTATCGCATGCTTTCCCAAAAACCATAAAGGGAAAATGCGAGGTTTTGGTGCTACTTTATAATGAAATGTCTGTCTCATGTACAATATTGCTGTTTTATATCCCTAAGATATTTTTATAATAACCCATTCATTCCTTCACAACTATTTCTCAATATTCAAGCACTCTCGCGTGAAAGGAAGCGCCTCTTACCACTGCACCACTGACGCAGACAATGTATAAATGATCCACAATTAACTTAATTATGTGTCACTGTCAGAAGGAGGGTCCCTGCTACATTGTTGGAGCTTTTAGAATGAGTGGCACGAGCAATAAATCTGTCACTCATACTCATTACAATCAGCCGTCTCGAAGTCTCGATACAAACAACACTTTCCCAATATTCCAATCATGACAATCTTTATATCGTTATGATGTACAAGGTAAACCACGGTGAGATGCTGGATAAACTCCATTCATGTTCTTGATTTAAACAAGAAAATATCATCTCCAACCACTTAACAACTAGCAATGATCGGAGAGAAGGGAGCGTATGATTGCGGAATGTTCCGGTACAGATACAGAAACTACATAAATAAAACTGGAATAAGTATAATCATTCATTGTCCTATGACAACAATAACAAGAATGATAGTGTGCTGTTAATAATGTTGAGGAGACATTAATAAAACTGGAACAAGTATAATCATTCATTGTCCCATGAGAACAATAACAAGGTGATAGTGTGCTGTTAATAATGTTAATGAGACATTAATAACGTAGTTTACGGGGAGTTTTTCTTTGTCTTGACATGTTTTACCTGCACATTGGCATTTTTGAAGTCCTGGTCGGTCGCAACCACTGTGAACAAATGCTCATTAAGGGCCTGGTCTTCCTGGATTGTGATATTCTTCGGGAGGTTTGAGAAGGTCGGGGTGAAGAAGTCTCGCTGTACGGTGACATCGACGGTAGTGAAGGCGGTCCGTGGTGGCTGACCATTGTCCGATGCTTCTATATTCACCTGTAACGAGAATATAATCTGGTTATTGTTGTCACTATACAGAATTGAAAAACTGTCCACAGGGATAAATGAAAAATTAAACGCGAGTCTGCACATACGTAGGGATGTATTAAAAGGCTGATTTATAAAGTACCAAAGTTCCTGTGTGAGTAAGTTTTGCCATTCACAAGGCTCACTCAAGTTGTACCACATGTAGCGAGAATATAATTACCTTAATTACCTTATATAATGCAGTTTTCTGTGGGTCAGAAGCCAGGTCCTTTTTGACCCTGAGTACGCAGGTGGCGGCGTCGATTGTGAAGTATTCCTGGGCTTTGGCATCACCCTTAATTTTACATGTTACTGACCCCTGAAAACAGTACCAAACAATGCATAAAAATAATAATAATAGATAATAAATAGGTTATTTATATTCCACTCTGATTCCATGACCAACATGCTCAAAGAGCAGTTCACGGTAAAAAAAGAAAAATAATAAATAATCGAAAAGTGGCGATCCCTTACAACAAAATAAGTAGAACAATTTAAGACGGCAAAGTGAATAGATATGATTTGAGCCGATGCTTAAAACAAGGAAGGCTACGAACAGTTCTAATCTCATATGGAAGATTGTTTCAAAGAGTAGGACCTGCATAACGAAAACAACGGCCACTGGTAGTGGAAAGACAGCACCTCTTGACAACAGCCAATGAGTGAGTTGCCGACCTAAGTTGATGAGTGGGTACGTGAACAGAAATCATATCATTAATATATGTCGGACCAGTCTTATGAAAGGCTTGGAAGACAAAAGTCAGAACCTTATAAAGAAGCTGACCCCGTTAGATGAGACGTGTATTATGAGGGGTCAATAATACAATACAATACAAAATCGAGTGGTCACATGATAGTCACATGATAGTCTTATGGCGGGTGAAGTACTGCAGGTGATACGATTACCAAAGTTGAACTAGGGGAAGGATGGGGGCAGTTGGCGTAGTGGTTAGAGCGTTTGACTTTGAATCCAAGGATCCCTGGTTCGATGTCCTCTTGAACCAATACGCCACATGTGGCGTTTTTCGGGGAGAAAATGCCCTAAATCCCTGTGTCCATAGGGGTCTGGGTAGCCCTCGCAGTGTGGTTTTGTTAGGGATTTTTCCCGCTGACGTTTGCTGTGCTTCAGATGCCTATCTAATTTACATATAATTAGCATATTTGTCTCATATTTCCCAATTATGAGATGCCATACCTTATCGAAATTATTAGTAATTATTCGTGATATGAATATTCATCTAGAGATACATCCGAATATTAATAATTAGTTAATTACTAACGGGCATTTGACTGGATCGATGTCTTTCAAATTGATGACCGCACAGTTAGTGAGAGTGAGGTCATCCGAAGGACATTTGTCCGTTTTTAGGCTCCACGACTGAGGCATTGTCCACTGAAAGTTTTCGTTAACGTAGTCTAAAAAATAATTTGTAAGGATACACCTATAAAATGTGTATATTATTATTATTTATTATTATCGCGGTGGGGTAACACAGTGAGAGAAAGCGCCGTCGCCGTCTAAATATGAAACAGCAATTAGCAGCGCAAGAGAAAACAAACTATTACGTCCCCAAACTGCACCGCCCTAACTAAACACATGGACACCGAGGGTTCAAACTTTAAGTATTTTTTAACCGAAAACATCGTGTAAAAAACAAGTAGAAGGTCTGGACTTCAAACCCCAGCAGCTAAGCCACCACCCATGATGAAATTTTATTCAATTAAAGATCATTCTTTGAACCCAAGCAAAAAATTTATGCCACTGAATAATTACCAGTTGATAATATATTTATAATAGAGTAACTTGACGAAGAAGAAAAGTGTTTACATAATTTTAAAAGGTAAAGGTAAAGTACAACATTTATAGACGGCAAGTATCAGCCAAGAAAGGCTCTCAGATGCGGTTTACAATGAAATGTTTTTGTTGGCAGCTATTCAGAGCATATACAATACCTTCGATACTCACATATCACCCCGCCAAGGATAATATTGAGTATCTACCCATTTTAGAGATGGGTTTACTCCAGCATTTGGGGATAAATGACTTGCTGAGGATCACCGCAGAAAGTCAAAAGTTTCGAACCCGCGACCTTTCGGTTACGAGTCCGGTGTTCCTACTATTCGACTAACTGCTTCACCTATTTTATTGATAATTCAACTACAATCTGTTACTAAACTGAGTGAATTAACTTATTTTACAACGATTTCACCTTTTTATCTCTTTTGTAAAATTGTTGACAATATAATATAAAAGAAATTGTGTTCAAAATATCATATATCTTAATTAATAATATATGTAGGTATTGTAAAAGCCAATATCACAATATTGGCAATTTTCCTTCAATAACACAAAAACATTTCGACTCATTGGACAAAATGGTGAATAAGTTGTTCTAGATTACAGAGCAGTGAACTACTATGATCCACCCGCAGATAGCCTGCTGTGGCACTCTAAGATTCGCGAGAAAACCCAGGTACACCGTAGGAAACCCAGGTTAACTGCGGGGAAACCCAGGTGGACCGCGGGGACATCCAGGTAGACCGTGGGGAAATCCAGGTAGAGCGCGGGGAAATCCAGGTAGACCACGGGAAACCCAGGTAAACCACGGAGAAACCCAGGTAAACCGCGGGAAACCCATGTTAACCGTGGGGAAACCCAGGTAGACTGCGGGAAACCCAGGTAAACCACGGAGAAACCCAGGTAAACCGCGGGAAACCAAGGTAGACCGCGGGGAAACCCAGGTATACCGCATGTAACAACCCCAGCACCTTGGGACCCAAATACTATGTCCAATTTATTTTTTTTATATTTTGAAGGTTTTTAGGGATCCAAAATAGATTTATAGCAGATGTATCGATTATTGCTTTTTAATAAATTTGTTAACTTTGTTGCTAACTAACAGCCCATTACAATTCATCATACAATATCAAGATGCACTGATTACGCAGTTTTTATCTATTAATACGTAATATTTGCCCATCTAAAATTTATTTTCTATACTGAATTGATCTCACATGACCAATATAGCGGTGTTTATATACTGTATTACAGCATATACCCAATATAGTCATATCATAAGTTGAGTATTTGACAGTATAATTACGATTACGGTTAGTAAAATGTTTCCACTCAGTTTTACAATGTCGGAAAATGTTGGCCACGACTAGAATATATCGACTAGTAAAATGAAATAAGATATATTTGGTTTAAAGTGCACTAAAAGCATTTCTGTGTAACCCGTTCACCCATCAAAAAATTGAAAATTGGTCCAAACGATTGCATTAAGAAAAATTTACTAAACAATTGGGTCCGAATGTGCCAGAGTATAAGTTCCTCGCGGGGTATTTGGTTTTCGCGCGAGTCATCGAGTGTCATGGCGGACAACGGCAGGCGGATTGCACTAGTTCATTGCGCCTAGATTACTATCACATATAATGGAACTATGTGTTCATTATTTCATACTCATTATTTCGGACAAATATTAAGCGTGATATGAAATTGAATGACAATATTCGGCGCAGTGAACAAATGCGATCAGGGTTAGGATTAGGGTTGTCAATAATCGTCAAAATATATACTGGTGTCATGGCCGAACATCGACGGCGGATTGCACTAAATCCCTGCTCCTACTATTCCTATGTTAATAATGATCAAAATCGATAGCGGACTCTTTACCATAATCCTATTAATGATCATCAATGATGCCTTGATCATATAGGCTATATTAATAATTGCCAATATATTTATTATTATCTTGCCTTGAGCAATACCTGAGACTCCGTATAATCAAAATACAGCACTCACACACGCAAAATTACCTTCTAGAGAAACGGAATTTAGGATAACAAAATCAATTATACAACAGCCTCATCATGAAAGCAAACTCCTGCTGACTGGTAAAGATGCGATACCGTTCTCAAGGCAGCCAAGACAACTTGCCGTGAACTTTATTCATAAAAAATCATTGTACCGTAATGCGTTAAGAGAGAGCCCGAGAGCGTTCTGCCCGAACTCGGTCATCCATGACTATAAATCGTGTTTGTGACTGTGATTAATGAAACATAATAATATTAATCAACAAGAACTTATTAACAAATATATTATATATAAGAATGTAAAAGGCAATGTTTTGGTCAAGTTTACTTTATAATTCTGTTACATTTTCATAGACGATGTAAATGATGAATATCTGAAAAAATCGATGTTTGTCGGATAATATAAAACAGCATGTATAGGAGAACTACAAGAAATCTAAAGACTATTCACCAACTTGCGATACTGGAAAATTTCCGCATCCTTACGGAGTCCGTCATTTATAAAATTTCCATTCTTGCAAAGACTAATAATATGCGGTCATTTGCAATACGCGAGTAGATATCAACTAGATAACATGCGAAGGTACCCCGATTAATAAACTTTTTCAATGTTATCCTATTTACTTAAATTTACAAAGGATAAAACGAAACGCATGCACGTTTTAGTTAGGGCAATACACTCCTCGAGTACCTGTGGAGTAGCCTACAAGACACTGGAAAACGTTGACGGAAAAAGTATTAAGTTGTTGTTATCGTCGTCATCATCAACAACATCTGTATTAATTGTCGTTAGACATAGAAGTCTTAACTATGTATCGATAGTTTTTCAGTCACGCGCATTTTTTAGCTACAAATTTAATAGCGTCTATTTCGGGAGCTGTGTCAATCGGTTAACGCCTGTAATTGCGTAAACAAATCAGTGCACTAACGCTGTTAATTGTCAGTTTGCAAAACTGACAAGATCATTTGTCCCCACACAATTCACTAAGGCTTAGTTTAGAGGAGAGTTCCTCGACAGTGACCAATTCTTTTGCACGGTTGTTGCATTTCTGTCGGGAAAACAGAACAGGAGAGAAATACGCAGAAAAAAATTTCATCTGAACGAATGCGAACCCATGACCTCTCCATAACCGATCTGGAGTTGTAACAACTGGGTCTAACAACCTAGGTAATGTGTAATCGCAGTATTTTAAACCAGTATTTTCATGATGGATATTCAATAGGAGGAGGGGACGATTTTTTTAAAGGACGTTCTCGCATAAGAGCGTTATTATAACGTTTGGGTTCCGCACGTTTAAATCTGCTTCCCTAATGTAGAGCCCAGTCGGCTTGAATAACTGTCGTATGAGTTGACACATCGATTGAGGTTGGACATCATTATGTTTTTACGGTGTCGTCTGCTAGACACAGATATCTGGTTACTGGTTAGTAATAATTTATTCTGCGTTTACGTAGATTAATTTTATACTATACCTACACAGTAACTGACACCAAAAGACATTACGCAAGTGTGATAACCCCCACTCGATAAGAGACGGATAATCTTTCATTGTGTGGAACATGTAAGTTCAATTTTAGTTCAAGTTTCAACTCCCTGCTTCGGACGATATAGCCCAAAACCCATTAAGAAAGTATTGCAATAAGTGATTAATACTCGGTGTCTTTAGTTGGCATCCATACACTGCATTAGTTTTTTATTATGTAGCATGGAGGAACCGACTTTAGATCACCTTTTTAACCCTTAGCACGCATAGAATTGTATTGCTATAGTAATCTGATATGAAGTTGTCAGTGTGTTAAGGGGTAAATAAACTATTTCGCAAAAACATACTTCTGAAGGTGTTGATAAAATCACAATTAAGAATTAACTAGTTGAGACTAACGTATGACATTTAAAATCAATTAAATATCAACTAAAATATGACATTTCAATGTAACATCTGATGTACGCACATCATAATCATGTTGATGCTGCGATTTCTGAAAAGATCGATTTGGAGCTTCCGATCGAATTGTGGTTACTCTACGAAATTACTATTATTCATCATGAAATTAACTGCCTGGTTTTCATCCCTTTTTCTTGAAAATCAGGGGAGGTGGGTGGCCGGGAGGATTTTAAAAAATTTTATTCTCCATTTAAAAGCCAGAAACTAGAGAATTTTTTACTGTTGTTGACACCTTATTTTCGGTTTTCATAGTTCGTTTACTGCCGCGACGGTTAGTTTACTTCCATCTAATCATCTGACACGCCCCACTGACCCTTGATATTATTCACTCATTCTCGAGTGAAATCATTTATTTTTAGTCATTTTGAATGTTATCAGTAAGTAAATGACGAGTTTGTGTAAATTTCCAAATGAGGGCTATGAGTGGCATTGCGTTGAAAAATTTCAAAATGTTTATTCCATGTTAGGGATGGAGTCAGGTGGATCATCCATTTATTATCTTAAATTAATGATACTGCATTATCACAAACACAGTAGTGCGAAGCCCGAACTGTTATTCATAAATAATGGTGAAAGTTTTGATAATTTGGCGAATATTTTGGCGCAAAAATTTTTAGAGCCTGTGTGAACCTTGGGTAGATGCCTATGTATGTCATGCAGTTAGTGAAGGATGCTGGGTGATTTTCTAAGATGACCTGAGTCAAGTTATTAATGTCACGAAGTTTATTGGAAAGAAGCATTGCAGATGTTTTGGAAGAATTTAATTTGAATAGATTTTAGTAGTACCAAGTAAGTTGGTGTTTTGGACAACTTATCAGGGAGTTTCACCAATTTCTTTAATCATGCTGTCATCAGTGAATAAGTAACAAAGGAGATTATCGGGTAAATCGTGACAAATATAATAAACATGAGGGGACCTAAGAAAGAGCCTTGAGGAACACCTGATGTCTCAACCAACATGTCGAAAACAATACCATTACCCCACGACACATTGTCTACATAAGAAGAGATAGCTAGAGACTAATGGTAGATGGGTGTAAGTTGAAATTGTTTGCAAGTATAGAAAGAAAATTGTGTACAACTGAGTCAAATGCTTTTTTACATCAAGAGTAAGACAGATGTATTTGTTTTTGGAAGTACTCTAGCGTTTGTAGCCAATTATTGGTGAGTTGAAGATGGTAATGGGTGAAGTGTTTTTGACGGAATCCATACCGTTTGTTAGCGATTTTCAGATTGTTGACTTTGAGAGTTATTGTTAGTTTGGACAGAGATAGCATGTTCAGATTGTCCCTGTGGCACTCACTTTCTAAGCTCACTCATCATCTTATAAATAGTCATCAACAATCACAGATTTAGCAGAGAATCTAATGCACCTAGGCTGTTTGTAAGCGTTTGGAACTTGTAGCCTGTTTCTACAGCTAACGGTGGTCCAGCCAAAGAGAGAATTTTAGCCTATTGTTAGATATAAGTAATTACTGAGACATGCATTGCGAATCTACGCCCTCCCCTGGACCATATCCAGCCCTAGTGCAAGATCAATGTGGTCTGTGGGTCAATTAATTTCCATATCAGATATGGCTCTCTAATGTCTTGCCAACAGTTTTGATTCGTTTGAATTGTGAGCTTTAATTTATTTGCATCTAAATTTATTTAACAATATACTGCACCAGTCAAAAATTTGCGTACGCAAAATATATTTGTGCAGATTCAGGCAATATAAATAAATGGACTGTATCAAGCATTAACCATTGGATCGTGTTTCTAAACTGGCAAGTCTACTGTTGAGGTAAAAAGTATATTAGTAAATTAGGCGTATATTTTATTATGTATATCCAACCTTTTAAAGCCACTTGCACAGCTTGGCTAATGACGGCTTACGAGGACTCGCATGGGTTGGCAGCTCTATAAGGCCCACTCTATACGACGTTTTACAGTCGACACGATTAGATTTAAAATTAGGACGTCCGTAATTCAAAACGTCTGCATACGTCGTTTTATTTTCCCCCATACAACGTATTAGAGCCTCGTATCCAATCATTACTCGGTGAAAGTCACGTGTAAATCACGTGACAATCATCGAAAATAGCACCGGTCTCCCATCGAACAAAATTTTCACTTTTGAAAATTGTTATAATTATTTGAGAAATAGACGAAGATTGATGAATCGAATTATGATGCTGTTGCTAGTAAAAGAAGAA
>WURV02200917.1:0-11643 GCA_011762755.2 Epimenia babai
GAAAATACAAAGGTAACACCTTGTTGACTAACTATATAAGGATTAACACAAGCTTTCGTATATCAAGTATACTTCTTGTACTGCACTTGATCGATTGCACCCATAGATTGCACCTGACGAAGGTGCAATTTATTCTTTATTCTATTATTTATTATATATATTTATTATTTATTCTTTTCGTATACGAAAGCTTGTGTTAATCCTTATATAATTAGTCAACAAGGTGTTATCTTTGAATTTTCGTGTCATCATCAAATATAGAATTTCTTACTCGTATGCCGACTCGTAAGTTTCAGCCCATCGAGGTCCTAACTAGACTACACATATTGATAAAAAATGACCTTAAGACGGATGCTGATGATACTGTCTCTCGTGACGGTTACTTCTAAGTATCTTTACTGTACAAAATCACTACCAAACACAAATTCGTGATGAGTGTCCGAGATAGGTAGGTTAACATTCGGATCCAGTGGCGTGACTGGATGAAGGGTACTAGTCTTTTTCGACTTGGTCTCTTGGACTTCGGGTATTTTTCTTCCAAAGTAGAAGAGGCTAAGCATAATCGGGGGCCTCGATAAACAGAGACGAGGTGATCTTCACAGGATACCAAAAACGGTCCGAAGAAGGTGTGATTTCAGCCTAGTCGCGAATACGTGTGTACCTACACGTTTTCTCACAATACCACATCAGCAAGTAAATGTTTTCCTATGTAAGCAGTAACACGGTAGTAACGTAAAAGAAATAGATCAATAGGGCATGGATATAAGACGGATAAAAACGGAAGCGTACAGTACATATTGCAACGATCCGCCACCAACAAAATTTTGCAAGCGTCGAGGCAGCAAACGGTCCAAGATCGCGGGGCGGCAAATTTGTGTACGTTCAGACTAAAGGGGGTCATACGAAATTTTGAGGGTTTTTTGCAGGGTTCGCGGAGTTAAAAAGTAGTAACAAAAAAAAACTGTCTCGAGGGCAGAGCCGTAGGATTGTTATTAAAAAAGTTATATATAAACAAAATATCGATTGTGTGGATACTCGAACTCTAACAGCTAACTTACTGGGGTCTATTTTATTCACCCACTAATTTTTTCAACATACGCTTGTACTTTATCGAGTGAAAACCGTTATTTTATTTGAATTCTATAATGCTCATAAAATTATTGTCTATATTTGATTTTTAATAACATCCGACCTTTTATAATTTTCATCTAAAACCATTGCTTGGTTTGCAGTGACCAGAAGTTATTAGGACGACCAATCACGATTATTTCTCGAACTATCTTGCTGCCGGATATAAAATGAGAAGTAAAGGTGTCATAGCGGCTTATTGGGATTCCTACCTTGGCCCGTAAGGGGATCTGAAATAAAGATCATGGTGCGTTAGCATCGTGGTCATCTCGGGGGTTGGCAACTGCCGACGGCTTAATGATTGTTTGCGAGTGCACGAGGCATTTGCGCATGTGGCGTTGGACGCTGAACTTGTGCGAACTACGATATCCGCATTCGCAAGCGTACGGCGCCACGCCCAAGTGAACGGAGTTCATGTGCCCGTCGAGATTTGTCGTTGACGGAAAATTCCGACTGCAATAGGGACACGTGTACTGGCTGGGTCTGTAGCTGATATGGCGCTGGGGATCGTCGGGTGTCTTCGATGATCTTGATAACATCGAACGAGAGCGCTTAGCGGTACTTGGATAAGCGGTGTGCAGGTCGACTTTGTTGCTCCAATACGCGATGACATCTGAAACGCGTACGGATTATATGATTTTTTCAACTAAATATATTCACGCGAGTAATTCGTGGTGAAAATGATACACAGCTAATCGATATACTAGGCTATGACACTCACCTGGAAAGAGGATATTCATGTTGACACTTGGGAACTCTTCTCTTATACATAGCTGTACAACTAAAGCATAGATCTAATCTTAAAAGTTACGCATGCAGCTGTGGGGGTGATATCATGAAGAGTTGCCAATGGAATTTACCTAAGAAGGGTTTTCCTAGTATGTAGCTGGTATTGATGAGGGTATCATGATGTTCCATCATCCTTAATTCCCATTACTGCTAATGCTAATAGGTTGGGACGATGAATATACCCCATAATTTCCAAGGTCAAACCACGTGTCGCTGATATCTTCAGCGGATACATGTGTGATAGCAGCAACTGAACGCTGAAGAGAATCTTCCACAGTTAGCGTAGTGGTTAGAGCGTTTGACTTTGGATCCATAAGTCTCCGGTTCAATTCCCGCTCTAACCTGTATACTACCAGTGACGTTTGTCGGGCGGAAAACGTTTAACTTTGAATGCTCATTCATTTATCTGCTTGGTAGCACTTCACACACAAAACATTACATGAAATTATCCCGGAAATGGAGCAATAAACCAACCATTATGTCAACCCAGATGCGACATTTTTCCCTGCTGTGGCAAGGTAATGTGGGCGTGGCTTATGGAATATCACGTGACAACTGAATTAGGGCACGGACTGACTCACCAAACTGTCTGATGTATGAAGCTTACGTAATGTAAAACTAAACGTAATATGCTTCGACGATTTTCAAGCGTTTTGTTAATTTTTATTCCACTACTAGTATTATTCATTCAATGATTAAAACAAAACCATTTTGTGACAGTTATTGCGCTACATTACAACATAATTTGTTTAAAAACGACGCAGTTAACTTCTTAAGTCGACCAATAATGCCAAATGTTTACTGCTATTGCGTCCATAACCTTAAATAAATAAAATTATAAGACAAACTCAATCATATTTTAAATCAACGAATAAACGCATTTTATCACGAAATCGTGAATGTAGATTTCATTTGCAATTTTCACTCAATTACAAGATATACTATATAATCTCTTCACTAATCTAGAAATAATTAGCAGACTACAACTAAGGTAAAGGTACTGTGTTCGTCTGTTACCTTTACAGTGTTAAGCCTAACAAAGAGCCAATAGGATTCACTAGTTTTACGAAGGACCTAACAGATGAAACAATGTACTAATCAAAAACGCGTTAAAAGTTATAAAACGATGAGGAATCACAGACTGATAATAAATCGGTACATATATCATCTTTCACATATTAAAATGACGCAAGAGGTTAACCGTCGGGATCTTGGAATTTTTCAAGGAGTAGTACAACTTAAGAGAAAAAAAGAACTGCCCTAGCTGATGTCTGTGCTTTCTTACTGCGTTCTATTTAGACTTCTCAAAAAGCAGTTAGCGTAGTAGTTAGATCCTTTTACACGAACCGGGAAATCGTGGATCGATTTCCGCCATAACTATTCCTTGGTGTATTTGTGAAAGGGAGTTAATTCCCGTCTAGCCATGGAGATCTGGAGAACAACGATAAGACGGTAGCACCTTATGAGACTAACAAAGGTCTATCGAAACACGAGCTTTCGCTGACACGAGGAATGCTTCATCGGATGAATGAGACATCCGGGTCACTAAATGCAGTGTGGTTATGTAGGGCATGTTTACTTTTGACGTGGCTGTGATTCAGATGCCCTCTCGAGGGCAGTTACCTCTCCGCTATTTCGTGACCGCATTGTATAGAATCCGTTTGTGCCGTTGACAACATAGGCTAGCTTCATAAGAGACAGTGAATGGCCTCCACGATCAGTTGGAAATCAGCTTATTTCGAATTGACTAGCATTGTCTCTCGGGTCCGGTAGGACCACTACGTTGAGAATACTACATTGAAAATGAGTTTCTAGTAGATTATAATCTAGCGTATGTAAGCTTTTTCAAGCTTATTACAATAATTATTATAGAGAAAGCTGGCATAAGATTACTGCTATGATTAGGTAGGGCATGGCAATTGGATAGCACATTCCGTTATGCAATTAGCGGCACAGGGCTCCGAAGGCGCGTCGTGAGTAACCTATTCTCATGGTAAGTTATTGATTACAAGTTATTGTAAGTTATTGTTTCCAAGACGATACTTATGCGTATTAACAAAAAAATTAGCAGCCAGCAATGAAGCGAAGTTTGATCACAAACGTTTCAGGCATGATGTATTATCAACGACCGCATCCGCCCGAATATAACATGACGTTTAAAAGAGAAATGGACCTTTCTAAGGGATGGGGTCGTCTTATAATCGGGGTCGTCTTATAATCGGGATCGTCTTATAATCGGGATCGTCTTATAATCGGGGTCGTCTTATAATCGGGGTCGTCTTATAATCGGGATCGTCTTAAATCCGCGAGCCACAAACTATTAAAGAACGTATTCGTGTAATACGTCGACACATTAAAAATTTACGTTTGAATAACAAAATGGTCATGAATCATTCTCACTTTCTATGGCATATTGTTTGTGAAATAGGCGCGCTGAGTATTTAAAATATTTGTAAAATTGAGATTTTCCGTTATATAAATCGTCCGGTTAACTGCGTCTATGAAAATCCAAAGTCGCTGACACTTTCTGTATCGATTCATCAATTTACAGGATATAAAATGTCATAGCTAACACCAACTAGTGTTAGAAGTACGATGAACAACGTCTATTCTGCGTCATAGTAGTAAAATTGGATTGGGTTCGGTATTATTACTTAAGATATTCTCATATAATCGACAAAAAGTTATTTGAACTAAATTTGTCTCCCGTATGCGACGCATATGTACTCTTTTGCGACTTTTGAAATAAAAAGTTAAAATTCATTAAAAAAAAACATGGAAAATAGAAAAATATACCGTAATCGTGTGCCTTAAATATTTCTTAGTAACGGTTTGATCTCGCTTTTTCTTTTAGATCGGTTTTCAGTTGGTAATGTGTCGCAGGTAGGCGCTAAAGAAACTGGACATTTTTAAGTCAAGCGAATCTTTACGGTCTTGCGATATGCTATATTAAAGAGATGTATGATTCACCATTGCACCCAACTTAAAGCTCTGGAGTACTGAGAATTCGTTTAAAACTGGTACATCATGAACACATATACAAACAAACACAGTCAAGCATACACACACTGTATAATGGAGACAATAAAGAGAGGGATGTCCGTATTAGTCTTTAAAATATGGGGAAAATAGTAGAGGTAATTATTACGTTGTTGAGTGAGATCTCTTTATCTTGTGTATATTTGTATGAATTTTGTTGTTGATCATTTTCATTTCACAAAACTGAAGAAGCATATTTGACATAGGCGAAAGCTTGTTTCTTTAATAAACTCTTTAACTTTAATAAAGCCTCAAAGGTGTCACCTCTACTACTTTTTTCCTCTAAAATGGAGCTTTTTCATTAGGCACAGAAGTAACGAAATGGAAAAAAAATTCCTTGGTAGCATCGGTTTCGTGCCGAATTCTCCATTTATATATCTATATTCGATTCTTGTGCGAATCTTTCATGTGGCGTCTCAAGTTGCCTTTATTGGAAAAGGCAGCGCCACACTGACAAGAATATGGCTTGACATTCAGGTGGACAGAATTTACGTGATTATCGAGGTTATTGCGAGCGGGAAAGGAGCGGTTGCAGAAATTGCAGCCGTAGCCGGTCTGTTTGAGGTGGTAGTAGCGGGTGTGGCTCTGGAGCGAATGCTTGGTCTTGAAGAACTTCCCGCAGTAGCTACAGGGTATCCCGTTGAGGTGACGTTGGTGACGGAGCGGCATCTGCGACGATATATCGACGAGATGGTGCGCCATGGATTGGTCGATGTGAGATAAAGCTGAAACGACAATAAAAAACTTCGATAATCCATCGATACGCAACTTAAATAGTGGATTACTTTGTATCCACAGTGTTTTAGCGAGACCGACGTGATAAAATACAGCATACAAATAACACCTACCAGGATCGCTGAAAGCGTTTCCCTCTTTAGCGCCATTCGACCTGCTACTTAAGGACACTATACCGATGTGCATTACTGTTTAGTCATATGGTTATACTAAATGGATAGAACTACTAAGGAAAGCACGTGTAAAATCGCTCTTAGCTATCGTAGGTTTCTATATTGTTATTAATATCATTATTATTGACGTTTATATATGGTAAAACATCTGTAGGCTATCCTATAGCTACTTTTCACAATGCCTGTGTGTTCTGTGTCATTCGAGATAAAATACTTGACTGCGACGATGGAATACACAAAACACTATTCTATTGGGAGTTTTTATTTACTATGTAGTCACGTGTTACTTCTTAATAAAACATGCTTTAAGATTATATATAACATCGCAGTGAACAAGGCAACGAACGCGAACGAGTTAGAAGTGATGTAACATGATTAAATGCTAAAATCTACGGTAGCCAAAATGACACGTCACGAGGTCTGGTCTGATTAACCCTCTCAGTGTGGTTATACAACGTCGTCTCTCTTCTGATGTAGGTTTGTTCCGGATGGAGATATATCAGTCATGGAGCTTAGCTTTCTGCTAGTAACTCCCACATAATCATCATCTAATGCGAATTAAGTGAAGTGGAACTGGAACCATTAGTCTTGACAGAATTAGCTGTCCAAATTCGGTCGCCTGTACCACGGTAATTTCTACACTACAATACAACAATGAATGCCATTGCACATTCCGTGACATCGTTTTGAGCACTGTTAACAGTAGTCTCGTAACGACCCGGCAATAGTGTAGAGCTCTAGACCACGTGTTAGTTCCTAACCGATTTTTAGATTCCGTGACATTGTTTTAATAAATGACGCAAGCTTAATAACGACACCGCAATAGTCTAGAGCTCTCTACAACGCGTTAATCCCAAACGATTTTTAGATAGTACGGATGATAATTGGCAGGTATAGAGTGTAAACACGAAGACTATTTTTGCAATAAAATAATGTGAGAGAAAAACACGCCGCTGAGTAAAAAATAAGACATAGTATTTTATGACAACGCCGTAATTATGTATATTTGGTGCAGCTCAGCTTCACACTACACTAGTTGATAATATAAAACGACTAAAATTTTGATCGGAGATAGTTACCAAACAAGACAAAATGTATGGTAAAAAGGCTCGAGGCTTACTGGAGGATGCAGTTTTAAAAGAACTATGCGTGATTACGGGGTATACAATTTCCACACTGACGGTTATTTATAGAATCTATATCACTGCACATTAGACCGCATACTATAATCTGTGTCTATTTGTGATTGGCCCTATGGCCACGACCGTTACTATGAACGACTTAAAGCACCGTTTATCGCTTAGTCCGAAGATTTCTAGAAGGGTTTATGGCGCAAACTTGTCTCTCATCTGTTTTTGCTCTGGTAGAAAAAAAACTCATCGTTGATGTCCGTCCGTCCCGGTAATTGAGGTAGGAATTGAGGTAGGAATAGAAATAGGAATTGAGGTAGAAATTGAGTTTCGCCGAACTGAGATGAATCTATCACAAACATCCCACGGACACTGCGTGAACGTAACGACACAGGGGTGATAGTGATGTCGGAGTATTTAAATATAACCTGCCTACAGATCTAATGTTACTCGCACCTGTGGAGGGTTAAAAGCAAAATATCTACAACTCTTGTTAAACGGTCCTCGTTTACCAGGGATCAGAAGCATTATGGATTTCCACCATTTCTTTGTAAAAATAATTTCCCAACAGCCCTATGACACGCGCGATCCTAATGGAAGCATCATGCTGATGATAGCGATTTTCTTCAAAGACTTTGGATGTGGTACCATTTCAGAATGGTAAACGTCCGAATTGCTACGAAAAATGTCCGTGCATTCTTAAAAATTATCGACTTTTATTACATATAATGCGCTGCAATCAAATTATTTTCACGTCGTCGTCCTCTCTTATCTAAATTACACGGACTATCTACACACGACATTCGACAGAGTTTTATTTGCTAAATGACGACAGAATTCCGTGTGATGCTCAGCAAAGAATCAGCGTACTATATTAAGCGAGCAAAACCTGGTCATATGGGTTCTGGAATCAATCAATAAAGCACATAAGCGATCTTCCACGATAGGCGAGTTATAGGAACTGCCTTTAATCGCGCGGATTATTGACATCGTTCAACACAACGAAACGATGAAGTCAAACCGGGCTAAGTTATGGTCCAGAGATAAACTGACAGGTAGCGAAATGTTTTTTAAGTTGAGACCGCAGTATGAAGCGCGCCCCGCATTTACAACCGTACGGTTTCTGCTTCAGGTGAACCGACAACAGGTGGTAGTTGAGTGTCCCGCGCTCCTGGAAGGTCCTCCCGCACAGGTTGCATTCGTACTTCTTGTGTTCGAGGTGGACGAAGTTCATGTGGCGACGCATGCTGCACACCGTGATAAATGGCTTGAAGCAGAAAGGGCAGGGAATCTTGGTTGACATTTTGGGACCTGGGAAAGGAAATTCTGAATCACTGGATAGGCCGCATGTAACGGTCAATATCGCGTGTAAAATAACAACAGAAGAATGTGGCAATAATGCAGTGGGTTCCTATGTTATATCTTTTAATAGAATGGTATTGTTAACGTTATGATAATGAGTTAACGGATAAAAAGGATTTAGTTATATGTTTGGATACATGGCTTTTTCGGTCTGGATAGAAACAAACAATGACCCAAAATGTATATTCCTAAAATGGATATTCGTCGTTGTAGAGTGGTGTTAATACGATAGTGAGTCCTTATATACGGTGTGATTTATAATTATGTATCCACGTTTGTAATGAGAAATTATAATACTATAAACGTCGGATATATGGTGTAGGCAAGTACGCATGTGTTATTACGTCACGTTCTTAGTATGCTTCAAGATGGTGAGGCTAAGAGATGAAAACTGTACCAAGAACGTGACATAATAAAACACGCGTACTTGCCTACACCATATAAACGACGTTTATAGTAATATAATTTCTCACTACAAAAGTGGGTACATAATTATGAATCACCCGGTACGTATATAGAAATGAGTAGTTAAGTAGACGAATAGTAGTGCACGGTATGTGATGGAACAGCCGAAACGGATGCGTACAGGCGCGTGTTCTCATAATGAAGGCTAGGATTAGTCTGTTGTCAGCACCTTA
The DNA here is from genome assembly GCA_011762755.2 of Epimenia babai. NCBI lineage: Eukaryota > Metazoa > Mollusca > Solenogastres > Cavibelonia > Epimeniidae > Epimenia > Epimenia babai. The sequence goes on from WURV02200917.1 coordinate 8,995, forward strand.
AGGAAGTACATCGACCTATTCTTGTTGGATCCTTTTTCCTAAAGGAATGAAATAGTAATTGAGATGTTATCTATTTCAAGCTGGGATTTATAGAGAAAAAAGCGATCTATGAGCAAATTAATTGATTTATTGTGAGCTGAAACTATCGCGGATCAAGACGTTATGAGCGAAATGCAGGTAATCACGCTAATCTGAACTTGCCTTCCCTGGTCGTCAATCTCGATTTATCGGAGACACAAATTACTTTTGCTTACCAGCTTATATTCATTATTACAATTGTATAAACTAGATGTTTGAAGTACTGTGGTAGCCATATCGTATGTAACGTCCCTTTTTTTCGATCTTAATACTTTATATATAATTCAATTCCACTTTTTTATGTACGTTTACTGTTTCCCGCGCTGCCTCAGAATTGTTACGTTCTGTGACATTTGATAAGTTGCTGAAAAAGACACGAACAAGTCAGTGCAAATCCGTATCCGACCTTTATTTCACATTATTATTTCTCACTTATTATCTTGCTCGCAAATTACGAACCGCTACCGCGTTGAATTATAGCAGATGAGCGAATGAGCAATCCAACAAAATAAAACAAAACTAACCCAAAACTAATCCAAAACAGCCACTCATGGAAATAAAATATCTGTCCATTTTACCCAGAATTTATACCCAAGTCCGCACGTTTGAAATCCAAAGCAGTAAAAAATGTCAACCAAAAGAATTCGCGGCAAAAACCTTTACTTAACCCAATACTCCAACAATGTGCCTAGATATCGTTCATAAAAAGTGCCCCATTTTCGGAGCGCCCATGTCAAGATCATGGCCAAGCCGTGATAACCCTAGCTCGCAACGGCGCGTCCGTAATATACCCCTCAAAACTTCTTAAGAATCACCCATATATATATATATATACCTCCTAATTTGTGATGATTTTCCAGAATAAAGGTGTGGTACTAACTCTTTTAACAGTTAGTGTATCGATTCAGACCAAAATTAACAAATTTTCCAAATAATACCGATATGTTTTCCACAAAATGTCAAAAAAATAAAGCATTTTAAAAAAATTCTAGAAAACAAAGAAACGTGTTTTTCTTTCACAAAACATGGATTAGTAGCGTGTGTGGACATATGTATATCTACATATTAGGCTAAAGATACAAGGGGGAACGAAGTTAGAGAAGGGAAACAATGTGTCAGCGTTTTCTAGAGGATTATTTAAAGAAAAACATTTGGCTCGGGTGGCCTAAAAACCAACACGCAACTCATTGGGGATCCACACACGTATGTGGAGATAATAAAAGTTTCGGTTCTGCTATTTTAATGCTAGTAAATATTAAATGTCAATCGTACTTACAACTTTGGATTGCAATTTATCCACTGCAAAACTCTCGAGTCTTATTTCCGGAAGTATAATCATGTTTATTCTTGACATCATAATGGTGCAGGATACTTTGAAAAATTGCAATGCTGAGACAAACTCGTCATTTATATGTTGCAGTATTTCTATTTGAAAAGTTCATAGTAGTGGCTAGTAATCACACCCTGCGTCGATAGTCACGGTGGCCATCACCATGTCGATTGTGAGGCCACACCTAACTGGTATCCCATCAACCAACCGGTCGTACACCGAACTTTAACCGTGATGACGACACAGCTTTGGGAGAAACGAACAGAATAACGGTATCGGCGCAAAATATAGAACGCCAAGACAGATTAACACATGGCTTGTCAAGTTCTTGCATATCATCGCGAGGCACGTAACTAAAAACATACAAACACCTTTGTCAACAAAACCAGACACATTCGAGTCATTCGTGGTGCTTCATCAGCGAATGAGAGAGATAACCCTTGCGGATTAAATATGGCGATAGCGATTCATGTCTGTAATATCTATAAGACATCTTCTACATTTAAATTTAAACGCCGAACATATTTTTACTATAATTAAATAACTATGATTGTTGATGTAATGGATGGGGGTCTATCCCTCGTCGAACAGCTCGTCTTCCATCACATTCCTCGTTGTTTTCTAGATGATATAATGTGAACGTGTTAATATTTTAACCCTCTGGTTTGTGGGATATTGTGAGATTTTTTCTATAGAAACGGACTTGAGAACGTAATAGGATGGTTTTCTGAACTCAACCCTTGGTCAAACGCTCATTCACGCTTTCGTGTCAGCCCACCTTGACAACTGCAATGCCCTTCAGAATACCTTTCAAACCTGTAACCTTCAACGACTTCAAAAAGTTCCAAACAGTGCAGCTCGTCTTCTCATTCGTACTCCACTGCATCAAAGTATCTCAGCGATCTCACAGTCATTCATAGGTCTGCCAGAAACACAAGGCAGTCGAGAAAAGTTAATCTCGTTGTCCCAATATATAAGCTTCGGCGATCGTACTTTCACCTTCAATTCCGCTCTACTCTCCAATGCTCTCCCTCTTGGCATCAAAACATCTCCCACTCTCAACGTCTCCAAATCCGAACTCTCCTCTTCACTCGTGCTTACACATAAACTTACTGCACAGTGTTAATGCGTGTTTTCAGTTCACATTGTGTTACATATTTACAAATATGCGATGGTAATTAGGATAGCCAATGTGGTTCCATAAATAGTTGGAGAGAAATGCACAGGAAAAAACCTATACC
>WURV02200928.1:0-11643 GCA_011762755.2 Epimenia babai
TCGAAAAGTTTTCGATTGAATTATTCCAGTGATTTTTTTTTTGTATCCCAATGTTTTTTTTATTTTTCACAGTATATTTTTCGCGCCTAAAACCGACTATCAATAGGCTATGTTAAACTTCTCGTCCTCTACCGCAAGGATTAGCGCCCCTTCAGCTAGGTAAACAGTTACCGGTTCCATGTCCGTCCAGCTGCTGTTGCTGTACATGCAGCATCTATTATATATAGGGACACTACATTGTCCTACTACGTGCGATAATACCGCTCGTAGATAATACTAAACAGAGTATGACAATACCCTGCCACCCCATCCCCCCCCCTCGTACGATTGATTTGTTTGTTTTGTGGATGGTGCTGAACTCTGAATACTGATGGTGGTGATGCTACGTGCACGGCGGGACGCTGAATTTGTATACCCTACGTATGAAACATATGCCACTATTGATCATCTTGTAGGGGGGGGGGGGGCACAGCATACATTACTTGCTGGCAATTCCTTATGAATGACCTAAATAGCGTGATATTAATGGGAAAAATGTGTTGCAACTTGAATACCAATATGTACAAAAGGAAGACTGAATTTCTGGTTAGGTAGGTAGAGTACTAAATCTGGTAATGGTTCAGGTCCCACTAAAGATGGTGATTTATTGCGTATTTCTGTCCCAAATACCAGCGTTAATACTTGCCGATGTATTCCAGTTTTTCTTTTTTATCAAAAAGAACGCCCACCGATCGCGCTGATTATTGGGTCACTGCAATTTTTACTACAATAAAATATGTCGGCGTAATTTTTTTGTGATTTCCATTCTTTTCATTGCATCGAAGAGAATTCAGCTGTACGGTATTTGTTTTTCGTGACCCCTCCCCCACCCCATTAGAAACAAATTTCTTAGTACACTACCAGATGGTAGTCTTTTGAAATGTCACACTCCGTAACTATAATATGTATGCCATGGTTTGAACTCAACCTAGAAATGACCTGTTGGGCCCTCTTCACAGTGAGCTACAAAGACACACTTTATGCTTTCATCCTATTTTAATGCGATCAGTTATTTCGCTTTTCAATCTTAGGGGAGATAAGACCCGTTTCATTCTTTTCTGTCCCAACGCCCACATGCACCGCTTGCCTTTGTACCACATCAATCACCTTTATTTATATAAGCATTATGCCTCTACTGTATAGATACAGAGGCACACATCTACAGTGGAAGTACCACTCATTATAATATCAAAATATACCAATAGCAGATGGTAGCTTATCTCTTATGTTATAAGCCACTGAGGGCATTTTACTAAGAGCTACCATCCTGTCCCTGGCTGCCATTCTATCGCTATCTATATTTATATACCCACCTTTCATAATTAGCGTTATCAAAGGTTATTCGGGGACATTTTCACTGCGCCGCCTTTAAATGTACACTTAAAAAGCTCGACAATAGCTTTTTCATGAAGCCGATATTCAATAAAGAATTCGATATCGGACCATGCATCTATGTCATTCGAATTCCATTTAATTCATGATGGTTATTTCGCAGAGCGTGTGAGCGTGTCATTCATGAATTCTATCGTAATCATTTGAATATTCTACGGCTCGCCTTTGGTGGTCTTCGAACCCCATCGACCCTATAATGACTGGTCTAGTGCTCTACCAATTGAGCCACAAAAGCACCGTCTTTTTCTGCATGCTGCGCGTATTTTTATTCTTTATAATCCGTTTTTTTTTGTCTCATGCCTGCTTTCCTGGGGTGGGGGTGGAGGGTAACCATTTTCCTAACAAACCATAATTAAACTCGTTATCTCATTTTCTGTTGTTTTTTTTCTTGTGACTCAACAATTTTAGCAAAGGGCGGTAATGCTTGACGCACACCTTTTTTTTCAAGAATCCTCATTTATCGCCTGTAATATATGTTATATCTTGTAGTATTAATAAAGTAGCTGGTGTACAAGCTGCGAAAAGGGGCATGCAATAATCATACAAGTGATGCGCTGAAATCCATATGCTTAGTCCTAAATACTTCACTCCATACTAAATACTCTACTCCATTTTATACATAAGAGAGAAGCCACCTACTAGACTAGAAACCTTCGAGCCAGAAAAAATGCCCAGTTACACAAGAACCATAGCTCTATTATAGTTGAAATAAAATGAAATGAAATTTTATTGATTTATTGTGCCCTTTTAACACATGGCTTTCAAAGACACTTTACAAATTTATGGTTACTATGACTAACTAGAAACCCAAGGAATACAATTCAAAATCGAACTCGGTATACCATGAATAAATCGAAAAAATCAAATAAATCCAAGTTATAATAGTTACGATAGGAAACACAAAAATGTTTTGTCTGTTACTAAGAGGACAGGGCGATGCTTACTACACTTTATGTTACCACAACTTCGAGCACATGATACAATCTGTATTTGCTACCTCACTACGCAGGTATTATATATCGGTATCTGGTACTCAGATGTATACTGTCATCGTTAAAACGACCGGCCACTCGCTACTGACCATAGTTTAGATGTATTTAGACATTTTTGATTAACGCATCATGTATAAAATCCAATCAGCCATCATTTACTGAAAAAGTATTTATGTAATTACTTTTAATTATTTTAATCCAGGTTCTCGTGGAATACGACGACACTCATTGGAAACGACGCGAATGGCTGAAAATTTTCTCTTTGTTCCAATTGTTTATGGTCGAGAGTATAGTATGTTTGGTTCGGCGAAGGGACCCGCGCGAAACATCGTCGGACATTCTGTGGCCAGCCTTGGTGAGTCATTTTGTTCTAAGAAAACCCGAGTTACTTTCAGAATCTTGATGTATTTCCACAGTACAGTTCCATAATGATTCCCAGTTGCCTCCATGCATGACCTAAAAATCAATACCTAGCAGTACATCGCATAAACCATGGTTATCGACCTTCCGTAACTAGGTCATAGAATGGGAACTGGGCCAAGCGATAGTAACTGGGTCACACCCATGGTATTGAGGAACCTTTATTACTAGAGTAACATCGTGTATTCATAGCGCTATACCTCACGAAGCAACGTTGGTAAAACCCAATAATAATCATAATTATTATTGTTCTGTGACCTTGGATGAATTTCCATTGTTAGTGCGATTTTGGAGGTCATATCGATTTTATGAATTAAATACACACTAGATGTGAACTTAACATATTTACTATTCATCAAACTCTTAACTATTTCTATTTTGTATGGTTAATGGATGAGCAAATATTTTCCATTTCTCTTTTCTACATTAATAAATCTTCATTTCTATTTTTAGCTCACCTGAGCTTATACTCAGATTTGTTCATCGTACTGTCATCGTCATCGCAGCTATGGGAAGTAACTTCTACCGATGTTCATATTTTTTCTTAAAAAATCTTCTCAAGAACCGCTTATCGCAGAGGTCTGCCATTTGGCAGATGTTGTCCTAGGGTTGGTCTCTTCTAGATTTGTTCATGGTATCCTCATCGCAGCTAGGGGAAGTAACTTGTGCCGATGTTCATCCTCTTGTCTTGTTTTAGTGTCGTAATGGATATTGTTGGGTCTCTTTGGCCTCTTGCCTTGTTTCAGTATCGTAATGGGTATTGTCGGGTCTCTTTGGCCTTTGCCTTATTTCAGTATCGTGATGGGTATTTTTGGGTCTCTTTTGTCTCTTCTTGCCTTGTTTCAGTATCGTGATGGGTATTGTCGGGTCTCCTTTGTCTATTCTTGCCTTGTTTCAGTGTCGTGATGGGTATTGTCGGGTCTCTTTTGTCCCTTCTTGCCTTGTTTCAGTATCGTAATGGGTATTGTCGGGTCTCTTTGGCCTTTGCCTTGTTTCAGTATCGTGATGGGTATTGTCAGGTCTCCTTTGTCTCTTCTTGCCTTGTTTCAATATCATGATGCGTATTGTCGGGTCTCTTTTATCCCTTCTTGCCTTGTTTCAGTATCATGATGGGTATTGTCGGGTCTCTTTTGTCCCTTCTTGCCTTGTTTCAGTATCGTGATGGGTATTGTCGGGTCTCTTTTGTCTCTTCTTGCCTTGTTTCAGTATGGTGATGGGTATTGTCGGGTCTCTTTTGTCTCTACTTGCCTTGTTTCAGTATTGTGATGGGTATTGTCGTGTCTCTTTTGTCTCTTCTTGCCTTGTTTCAGTATCGTGATGGGTATTGTCGGGTCTTCTTTGTCTATTCTTGCCTTGTTTCTGTATCGTGATGGGTATTGTCGGGTCTCTTTTGTCTCTTGCCTTGTTTCAGTATCATGATGGGTATTGTCGGGTCTCTTTTGTCTCTTCTTGCCTTGTTTCAGTATCATGATGGATATTGTCAGGTCTCGTTGATATCAAGTAGTCTCCTGTGTCTTCTTCTAATATCAAGATGGCCTCCTTGGACTTTGTTGTGTCTTTTTCTCTTTTTTTAGGTGAGCGTCTTGAGGTCTCTTGTTTCTTATGTCAAGTTATTCTCCATAGAGCGTAACTTATTTTGTAAACTACCTTCTGTGAAATAATAGCATAACTGATTTGAAATCATACGGCAATTAATAGGGCATGAAATATTATCTTCAATTGGATCTCGCGTGCATTTCAATTTCTCGCACGACTAACACATAAATAAATTTGCATTTAATTTTCCAAATTGAACCCCCGTGAACTTCAGTACCCTCGATATTATGTAATGGGCACTGTCATCGAAAATACTTGTTTCTCCAATCATTCTGAACAGGTGGCTTCTCCAAGTAATTAGGAAATTAACTATATCAAGACATTTTATAAAATTGAATCGATAGGAAGGTAACAATAACTTACTGCTCATTTTTTAAATTTACGTTAGAGATGCGAGACCGCTCGTGGCTAGTTTAGACAACTAATGCAAGGGGACGTTTCTACAGATGCTGCATATGTTCTATCTGCCGTACGAATATCAGCGGTTTTTTCTATTAACAACTCGAGGCCTGCCACCGGGTTTGGATGAGTATAAAATCTTTGTAAACTTTTGTGAAATTGGATATGGGTCTAAAGTTCTTCAAGATGGCAAGGTCAGGGTTACATTTTTATGAGCAGTCAAATGTTGGCAATTTCTGTGGACTGTGAAAATGTTCCTGTGGCTAAGCTTCTGTTTACATGATGGACAGGTTTCATTACATGCCTTCATCAATTTAAGCGGTAAAGGGTTTAGAGAAGTCTTGATGAGGTATTTTGTTGCTATGCCAATTAGGTCTTTGGTCATTATAAGATGGAAATGGTGAAGTTTTGGTACAAGCTTATAAGGTTGACTAAGAATGCAGGTGTTGGAAGTAAATCCAGTTTCTGTCGCAGGGTGGCTATTTTGTCGGAAAAGTACATGGAAAATATGATCATCAAGATGATGTCGACGACACTTTTTCATTTGCAGCTCCACTACTTTTCAATAGTCTACGAAATTTGTAAAACTAAAAATTTAACCACTTTCAAGAATCTAATCAAAACTTATTTATTTTCGAAGGCTTTTCTAAAGTAATAGCTCTTCGACTAAACCACCTCCAAAAGTAGCACTGATAACTAATGGTCCGCAGTGTGTATATGTACATTTTAGTTTCAATTGTTTTATTTCAGTTTTCTGTATTTTTTCATTCATGTATTTGTGTTGAAAGGTTAACGTTTAGCGTCATTTGGCGGCATGTGCCATGAATGCGCTATATAAATGTCTGAATATTATTAATATTATTATTATTAATATTAACCCTTTCCACACTGACATCTATACATTACATTACTAGAGCAATATAATTCTGTAACATCAGAGTGCTAAGGGTTAAAACTCAAATATGTTCAGTTGGTACGATAAATGACGAATACGCGAAGGAGTTTATACGGTCCACTCTGTTTTGCATACATGACGGATGGTATATGGGTGAATGATTAATTGCGCCAGTAATTCATTTATATGCACATACAGTCCAACTCATGTTTGTCGGCAATTTGACATACCAGTGAGTCATGGTTAATTCAAATTTAAAAGTCGTTCAAGGTAATGTACAGTAGTTGGTACGATTGACTGGACGATAGAAATACTGACAGAACAGCAAGTTATTCAGGCCAAATACCTTAAGTGGTGTCACTTTATAATGGTTCATGTATATGCCCGGTCAATTTTGATTACCTGTCAATTTAGATGTGTTATTCTATGAAATGAAATGAAATTTATTTGTTTAAAGTGTACCTATTAGCATAGCTGTCAAACACACTTTACATGAAACAATAGTCTAATGCACTAAGACTTTAATGTAATTTCCTAATGACTGAGTAGTAAGTCTTCCAGCTACTTTGTGTATTAGTTGAAGGTAAAGATGTGGGTGGTCTTGTGTGAGTGTTTAGTGATCTTATAACACAAAAAGTAAAGGTAACATCCGATAGGCTGACAACATAAGTATTAGGGCAAACTATACATCAAGCCAGGTGCAATTAAGGGAGACATTGAACAGATGCCCATCCCTGCCAGAAACTGGCAGGGGTCAGAATTCTTTGTTGATAATGAGAGGAACAAAGGGTGTCTTGATGTTACCTATGTATAATACACATGACTCATATAGCGGTTGTCCCACTGCACTTATTGGTTCCTTTACATGATCCTCAACCAATGAAATCGGCTATTTTGGCTAATGGCATGATCTGTCTGCTTTACCTACTATTGTTTTTGGTATAGCTTAGCATTATTTTGTATACCACTGTTGGCGCCAGTGGTGTAGTGGTTAGAAGGGCTGCCTTTCATGCGAGAGGTTGCGAGGTCAAACCAGCATGAACCAGGGATTTTTTCCCCTCGCGCCGTCCACAATAGGAAATGAGCAAGATTTTCGTGCTTGAATGTTGAGAAAGATTTGTCATGGAATGGTATATTATGAAAAATATCTTAGGGATGTAACAGGGCAATGTTGTACGTCCGACTGGCATTTTATTATAAAGTAGCACCAAAAACCTCGCCTTTACCTGTATAATAATCAAGTCTCATGACAGTATAACATCCATAAGATATGGGTCCCCGTCGCTGGAATTCGCTGTCTTTCAAATTGAGAAGACCATAATCTCTCTTGTTTTAATCTCTCACGTCTTTAAATTATTGATCAAAAATTACCTATTTACATTGACATAAATTTCTATGGTTGTGAATTTTTAATTTTTGATTTTTTTTTCAAAATTTATACGGGTGTTTTAGTTTTGTGGACCACCCCATGAGGCATGCATCAATGCATAGAAGGGGGGTGGGGGTGGGGATAGTATTTATAACTGCACTAAATATTTGTGTATTTTTTTTATTTATTTATTATAAGAGGATATTATTCACTCACATTCTGTTGGAATAGTATATCATAGACACAAGACAATAATAAAATCCCAGAGCAATGTGCGTGCATGTATGACCTAGCTAACAGGTAATTTTTAAATGCCATACCATCCTTATAGTAATACTAAAGCAATAATATGATCTATCAATATAGTTCTCCAGTCAAATCTGCTCTATGCCTTATATTAGCATTTAAAGAGCTAGATAGTTATTTGCTATTTGCACTAAAAAGTTCTGTATCTTGCCTATTAAAATCATACCTATAATGGATACGTTTATTCTGCCATATCTTTGCCTTATTCGGAGAGATTCTCTGAACAGTGACAGGGGAGATAAATCAATCAATTCGTGTTATTTTTTGTATAGCGCAGTGATCTCCCCTCGACTAAGCCAGTTTTTAAAGTGGCAACTAGTGGAAATATTTATTATTTAGTCACCCTTTACTCCCGTGATGTTTGTGTGATTTAACACTTCAGGTAAGTCGTAGAGATTAGTAGATGTATTTTGGAAATGAAATGAAAAAAATTTCATTAATTTTTATATAAATAACAGCTTGTACAACATACTTAAGATTGATAAAGATTAGTGTATTCAAAGCTCTAGAGAAATACAGACCAAAATCCTTTTTTTCTATTGAACTCTAAATCCATGACTTCCAAATGACGGTTGTAGTGCTGTGCCAACTCAGGTCAGGTACAAGTGCAGTCTTTCGTCTGGTTATTTAGGTATTTTACGTCTTTATGGAGTCATAAAATATATCTTTGCGTAAATTGCACATAAACCACTATAAATAAATGTCATTGAAATAATAGCACCTTGCGATATATCAGCGAATTGATATCGGAGCGAAATATCTTCGAAGAAATGTTTGCGTACCGGTATTTTTTATACCTGTGCCGAATACTCAGAGCTATTAGACGTAAAGTGCAATATTTTTGCCGTACGCAGTCGTGAAGTGTAAATATGGACTATATCTCAATAAACCATCTCACAACTAGACAAGCCATACTGAATACACACACATGCCATCCTAATGGTTTATGGGGGTTAATAAATTTCGCATATACGATTTTCATTTTCAGCGTTACACGGCCATCATAGATAAAGTCGGATTACTAAATTCTCACGCAGAACCGGTGGAATTCCTTGTAGACCATATTTTGGATTTTATACCTTCAACAAAGATCACAAATTTCCCGGTAAGTTGGTATTATTAACATAATGTTCCACTGTTATATATGATATAACATTCATTGTCAATTGGCTTGCGGTGGAGAGGAGAGGGGTTTGTGTGTAGCTATTACCATTTCATAGTATGACTTGATTATTTTGTTTTTGTGGTTTTGAAATATTTACACCATACCCCAGTTTATCCGTACTCTATTTATCCGCCCATCGTTTCTAGTGCTTTCGCACATCGCTGCCCTTATACACATTATTGTGACAGTTGTGATTTTGGAATAATCTATTGTATCATAAGCTATTGTATTATTATGATATATACTTTGAAAATTCTACTCATGACCTCCTCGTCCTGCCCATCACCAGTTAAAAGGTTTTCACCTACTGCGATAAAATGCATTCAATTCTACTGTACTTATTCACCTCACCATAAAGTACATTATACATCAATAATACCATTCAGTGTCTGCGTGCGTATGCCTATCAATGTATGTAGCGATAAGTCAATTCAGAAAGAATCGTATGGGCCAGATTCGGCCCTCAATGAGACTGGCCTAAAGCGCGTTCTTTTTACATGTAATTTGTGCTAGCTGTAAATTTAGCTGTAAATATTTCTATATAGATCGATCTTGTCAGATTCACTGCGACAGATAATGGATAGTAATTTATATTATATTAAATTTGAGCATTTATGACGGTTGGAAGAATCCCTGTCCTTTGTTCTCCACGCTAACTGTAGATACTAAGAATTATTACTCCAACGCCTTCTGTTGGGTTAAGCGCAAGTGAATAATTATGTTTATTATGGTAATGGTAACGGTAATTTATTTATAAAGCACAGAAATCATACAAGTATCTCAGTTGCGCTGTACAGCAACATAATGAAAACAAACAAATAAACACCATGGTAACCGCAATCTGAATCAAGTTACCGCATATAGACACGAGTAAACAAATGAGTTCTTAGATCTCGCTTAAAAATTGAAAATGAGTTAGATGCACGCATAAAGCACCTATGATCGGAAGTGACTAATCTAAAATTGAATACTAGGGTATTCTAGTAATTTTTTCTCCTGACCTTAACTGTCTATATTGCTGATAAAATAATAAAAGTGTATTAATGTAAGGTGGGGTCAAGACTATACAGTGCCAAATACATATAGACGAGATAGGTGTTGTAACCAAGAAGGGATTGTAACATAGGGTGATAGTTTATAGTGATAGCTTAGAAATTCTAATTCTCAAGGAGTTATTTCACCTGTGGTTTTTCGGGCAGAAAGTTAATTCAAGTTTATAGGTAAGGCCGGGGTGGCCCAAGCACTGTGGCTATCTATGAGCAAATTCCCTCCGATATGGCTGTTTTTCGGATGAAGATGTCTGTTGCGGTGACGCTAGCGCCCCTTTATAATCGATGAATGTACGGCAGAGTTTTTATCCTCCTTGACATTTTCTGGACAAAACGCGCATTAACGTCCCCATCGGTCCTGTCTAAGAGCTTCTTTTTCACGTAGCTGCGCTACGAACGTGGACGGCGCAGTTTTTTTTCGCCACCTAACGAACATTTAGAAGAACCATTTAGAAGAACCATTTAGAAGAACACGTGACAGACGCAGGCGTGCCGTCTGGGGCCAGACGGAGCATACGGTGAATTTACAAAGGTCATCGACCCGTCCCGACTCCGCGGCATGCACTAGGCCGATTTTGTTGCCGTAATGAACAAACCTAATCACATTACGCAACGTTGCGTTAACTTAGTAAAGCATCAGTTAATTCCAGCTTATCGCCGTGGCTGCAGACATACATGTTATATTCTTCCGGTGCGGCTTATGTATGATCCTCCTATCATGAACCACGTCCAGGCCTGAGTCTTCAAGGCCACTGTCATCACTCGGTTAAAGGATAATTAAAGGATAATACATCACATATCGGTAAAATCATCGCAGTAATGCCAAAATCTATTTTTAAATAAAACTTCCGCTGGTATACTTTCATAATCAGTAAAATAGCAAACTATTAGCCATGGTTATTGAATTATTCATCATAAAGAGGTAATTACATAAATTGCGAAGGTAGAATACAATGTTTATAGACCGCATGTATCTGCCAATAAAGGATATCAAATGCGGTTTATAATGAAATAAATGTCTATCATGGCCGACTTGAATTCTAGAGTTCTGGCTGAATTACAGACACTATATACATTTCTTTCTGAGTATTTACCAAGCACATTACTATCAAGTGTGTTGCACGTGGCCCATTGAACCAATTGTGTTATTCAACCAATAATATAATGGCTATTATATTATACCACTTAATTATCAGTAAATAAGTTAATGCTGATAATAGATTGCTAGATAATAGTTATTGTAATAGACGACATTATGTAGGCAGTTGCACAGTGTAACTCAGACATTTCGTCTGTCTGTCTGTCTGTCTGGTCTGTATGTATGTCTGTGTCCATGACTTACAGTCCTACACCCAACAACATAACCTAACCAGTTCAACTGTTATTGCTTGCTACGGTAGGTAATGATACACAGATGTTAACCTGTGTCCTACTTTATGATCTATCGTGCTGGGATCATATAAATTCACCCGACACTCCTCTATAGGCATCTCGCTTTATAACTAGTCTTCACAAATCACGAACAAGAAACCACGACGAAAATCAGATAATTGGCGTATTTTTTATCATTCCAGAAAAATTTTCCACTGCTGTCAGAATCCTTTTAGCCTCGGGCAGACATATCTTGAGAGAGAATTTGAGAGTCAGCCATATTGAGAAAAATCATCAAATATCACAGACAAAGCACTCTTGCATCAATGTGTATCACTAGAATTTATAGCGATTTTTAACTAGCTTTTTGTAATTATTGTTACGGGCAGAATTATAGCTTACTTATGTAGTTGAAATTTCCGCCCGCCTGTATTTATTTATTATTACTTCACCTAATTATTCTTTCACATCCACCACCATACGAATTTAGCATTACTCACTATTCTCTGTTTATTTATGTTTATTTGGTATATATTTCTTGCATATTGATTAGTTTAATTTCCGAAGGCTGAAGAAGCATATTACAAGTCTGCGAAAGCTCGTTCATGCATAAATTTGTTGCAAAAGCAAAAGCGGATTGTTAACGTCTG
>WURV02200939.1:0-11643 GCA_011762755.2 Epimenia babai
AGATCGTGACACATTGATTCCTGCTTTTGTCGATGGTTCACAGAGTACCGTACACCGTGCATATTGTACATAGGTAAACTAAAAGCCTCCGCTTAGACCCACAAGGTAGCCTCTTCAGAAGTTCCACGATTGTTGCGTAACTTAATGACTCTCCGTAATTAGTGACCTGCTATTTGCGTGGCATACGGTTCGGTGCGGGACAATACAGCCATTGTGATCCGCGCCTTACAGGCCACGATAGCCGAACCTGCGAGATATACTGAAAACTATTCATTAAGTCTATCATTATGCGGATAACCACGGGTTAATGGGATTGGGAAGATGCATTTCATTGGTTGAATAGATATTCGGGTTGGAATGACAAAAAGATCCACCGATGGTCGTTTCAAGTCCCACGGAGTCCGTTGGTATAAAAATCTGCAATTTCTTGATCTTTAGCCATCAACTTAGCGTACTCTCAAACGGTTAACTTCAGGGTAAGACCTGAGCATCAGAAGGTTTACCTGTGCCTTCGCGATCTCTGGTTATCTTCGAGTATCACTATATTAAGGAGTATTTGTATATGTCAGTCACGACCACCTGTTCATTATACCACTGATCCGACGTGTATACGTGCGTACATACGAAAGCTTTTACAAATACATTTTGCATAGTCGGTAAATAACGTGTTATCTTTATGTCATCTTTTGTTATCTACAGTGTAACTAACACAGCACAGCAATCTGTTTCTTTTAGATATATCAATCGTAGTGTTTGGTAACACAGATTATGAAATGAAATGAAATTTTATTTATTTATACTTATAATGCCCTTTTAACACATGGCTATCAAAGACACTTTACAAATTTACGGTTACTATTATTAACTAGAAATACAAGGAATACAGTTCAAAATCGAACTCTCTATATCACAAATGAGTCGAAAATAAAAGAGACATATATATAGTAAGATCACAGATAAAGAAATACAAGGAATACAGTTCAAAATCGATATCCCATAAATGAGTCGAAAATAAAAGAGACATACAGTAAGATCGCAGATAAAGAATATATAACTAAAATTATAAACCATTACCATTACCCATGTATTACTGTAGCTCAAATTAAGTCTATAGATGCCTTGTGGTTGCTACTTATTTATTGTAACTTTAGGAGACTGAGGCCCCAGATGTATATTTTGCCTCGATATTATTTGACCGTCCAGCATCGTGGGTGGCCGTTATAAAACGTACATCATAGTGTTTTTACGTCACCTGTATCGCAAAATTTCGTTTCAGTAATGGAGGAACGCCGAAGAGAAGGTTATCTTTATCCAGCGTTGACTCCCCGACTGGAATGACCCCGGCATCTCGAACTTCAGACGATGGTCAGTATCGAGTGTTATTGCTAGGCACATATGTCAAAACATCGCAGATGACCGGTAACTGAATCCGCCGTCCAATGAAAATATATTTTACTAGTGGTTATGACTGATTCAAAACGTGTAGTTGGATGATTGATTATCCATTACAGACCTTTCAAATGTGTTCTTTTGTCTCTGCGATCAATAGCTCATAAAACATTTCTCCAAACTTTGCGTTGTTTGAGTTGATGTATCAGGGTTAGGACACGCGAGCGTTGAACGTTCGTATAATTTCTCTCACGTAAGTGAGTTTTTACTACGTCTATGTTGTGTCAATACCAAACTAAATTAATTCCGTGTGAAAGAAGTCATCGAGCACTGACAAGATCTTCTAACAATTACATATAGGTAACCCCCGCGTTGTCTTGGGCGGGGCAGAACAAAGGCCCGAGCTGTCTCTTTTGTGGCTAATTTATCCAGCTAGTTAAGTCGGGTGTTGAAAGCAGGCATCTATTTCAATAGGTTTCCATGCCTTCCGCAGAAATCGCAAGTTGTATAATAGCTTTTGTTTGTCGGTTTCGGTTACAATAAGAAAACAGGCCATGCCCAGTGACAAGTTCGAGCTTAGGTGTGGTCAGGGGTGCCCTAATTGCAGCCACTCCTTCTCTTAGGCGCGCAGTGATTCCTGACTTGTCACTACTGAGAGAGTTAATTAGAGAAGATGTCAGTTTTAACTCGCTCCTAGTGTCGTGTTTACGGCGAAAGTAAAATTAATCAAGGGCTGTAACAATGTTGATGAGAACGTTGTTATGCATAGAGAGTGATTTTATTCACTTAAGTCAGTTTGAAGTGTTAATGTCAAATGTTCCTCCTCATGAGATAATCAAATCGATAATATTGGATTTAAGTACATGGAGGTAATCAGCGTGGGTCATTGCTTGATTTGTATTTCAACCTAGAGAGGTGATAGATAAAAAACTTATTTTTAATATTTGTGCTCTATCTTGCATAATATTCTTACATTAACTGGACATTAACTCCTGGTATGTGGTATTTAAATAACTTGTGTTAACCTATGTTATTCAAGATGTAACGAAAATTTTACCCAATTTCGTTGGTATATAATTAAGCCCGTGTAATGTAGAACATCATAAATATATCACGTAAATTACTCGGTATATAATTAAGCCTGTGTGATATAAAACATCACAAATATATTATGTCAATTACTCAGTATATAAACAAGCCCATGTGATATAAAACATCATAAATATATTACGTCAATTACTCGGTATATAATTAAGCCCGTGTGATATAAAACTTCATAAATATATTACGTAAATTACCTGGTATATAATTAAACCCGTGTGATATAAAACATCTTAAATATACTGTATTACGTCAATTACTCGGTGTATAATTCAGCCCGTGTGATAAAAAACATCGTAAATATATTACGTCAATTACTCAGTTTATAGTTAAGCCCGTGTGACATAAAACATCATAAATATATTACATAAATTACCTGGTATATAATTAAGCCCGTGTGATATAAAACATCAAAAATATATTACGTCAATTACCATATACAATAATAATATCAATATTCATAGTAACCAATCACGGACATTTGTTATTTATTAATCAATTATCTTTAATGGCCTTATCTAATTTAATACTTTTCTAATACGTATTTGTATTCTTTTGATGGCTGTAATTTTTCAAGAAATTGCTGATATGAAATTAAGAACAAGATTCGATGATTTTAAATTTCTATCCATAATTTTGTTTTTTCTCGAGCGTTTCTCATTGCGTATTTTCGGTAGCGTCTATTATTCGTAGCGTGTTCGCTTGCTTTAAATTAATGGCGTACAGTAGACTTGATTGCTCTCCCAATACCCGCAGGAACATTCACGGAATCGCCGGGCTTCACGCGTTCGCCCACCGTGGAAATGAGGTGAGTGTCCAACTCTTTCGGCGTTTTTTAGAAACCGCGCAGTCCTTTGTGTTATACCCGGCTTAACCCGGAATATTCGGGTCATTGTTTCCAGCCCGGCTATTGTCGTAGCTTGATGCCTCGCCTGGATTCACGCCCGGGTAACTCGGGTAACCTTGAATGCGTTAGGAAACTATCGATTCAGACCTCTAGTGTATTACACCATCCAGTGTTCCACGAATGCCATTATTATTTCTACTTGGTTCACCACTTTAAACAGTCTGTCTTTTTAGCTGTTTATTCTTCATAATGTATGCCATACGAAAAAAAAATCGATTTTTATGATAAAATCTATTAATGTCTTTTATTCATCGCCTCTCTGATGGAGATATAATGTGTCGCTTATCTATATCAAAAACATCATGTTTTAATGAAGACCAAATATGCCTGAGTTTTTTAATGTGACTGTTTATTCTGGAGATATGGAGATGTTTCTTCATGAATATATTCGACATTTTGTTGGAAATCAACAAAGGGCATTATTTTATAGCTCTTATGGGAGTGATATAGGCCTGTGTGGGTGGCTGGCTGCTCGCCTGGGCAGGAGGGTGATGACTAGCAGATGGTTTAGCTACATGTAGCCCCACACATTTAGATAGTAGCATTAATTAAAGGGCCATCGCATTATCTTCACAGTTCAGCTTCTGGCCACTATGTAACAGCCCAGCTGCTGGTCCCGATGGTTTGAGCACATCTGGTCAGTAGTTGGTGGTCAGCTACTAGAGAATTTACTGCCCAGGGGCGCCCTTAACTCCCAACACACCACATGTGTCTTCGTAGTTTTTAATTAATTAACTGAAAAGAAAAAAATAGCAGCTTTTGTTAATTTCCATGGTTACTGCATTGATGCTACTAATGATTAAAAACACTTCAAATGCATCCTCTCTGGTACACAATAAAATACAATAATTTTTATAAGACATTTTTTAATGCATCAATATATTATATAATAAGATTATATATCTATATAAGTGATTTTGAGTGATGTAACCATAAAATTATCTAGCACGCCACATATGTTGAATAACCAAGTCTTATATTTCTCTTTGGGCCATACAGATCATGTATTGTTAAAAGTTTCTAGTCTTGTAGTACATTTGAATCGGCGAGCTTTCCAGAATTTCGCGATTAAATTAATGCCGCAATTTTGAAGCTAGTTGGAACCAGTATAGACAGATCGTCGTGGACTGTTTCCTTGCTAAATATGCCCCCTCCACTTTATGACTTTGACTTGATGACATGGAGTTTTATGTTGATGTAGTACTAGTCCTGTCCTGGGACGGGTTTAGTGCTTCAACATCTCGCTATAGTAGGTTGTAACTCAAAAGTAGGCATAGATGAAATTTTCATGATAATTATTGATAATCCCATAAATAATTTGAAGCTATTATTACTCTGTTTGCATCGTCACAAGTATGTACGGCCCCCAATATTTGGTCCTCGCATGCGGCCTCAGACTAAACAGGTCCCTTCCTGCCACATCGTTAGGAGCAGGTAGCAAGTGTTTATATCGTTAGAATACAATTCAGACGATCCTGAATCGATTCCGGATCCAACGATTGTACAATCCGTGACATTTTACGGGTGGAAAGTATAATAAACAAATAATAGCGGAATGATCTATTTTATCGTGTTAGGCATAGGCTAGCTTCCTACAGGACCCATAATCCTTCAGACATTGGAGAAATATCAGTCCATTGTTACATAGATTACATATGTATATGCGTGCACAATGCCATTTGCAATGCGTATACTTGTGTAGCTGTACAAATGTTGCAATTTGTATTTTTGTAAAGCTGTCAAAATGTAAGAACTTGCATTTTATTATTATTTTATTAAATAATATCTAAGGTAGTGATCTTATAGGCTATCCCAACACAATTTTATACACGCAGCCTCCGATAAAAACAAAATACACGTGATATGATGAAAAGTTATCATTTACTAATATTACGTATTGTCCTACATCATAAAACTATACACACAGTGGTTATTGAAACGACACTTAAATTAGTTATTGACAACTGATTTTCAGTATGTAAGCATATGAGCAAATATGCAAATGGGAACTAATAATGTTAAAGATTAACAGTCCTGTTAATCTAAAAAATTTTGGAACCTGTATACCTGTATGGTTGTAGAAAAGTAGGATATCGTTGGAGAAATCTACAATGCTCACAAATCAACTGTAGATCGTAAAATAGATTATTAGATGTAGTCTTATTGAGAGATTCTACATCTTTAACTACCCTCCACTCCAATGCCCTTCCCCTTTACGATCTACCCAATGATGACAGTGATGGCAGCCATATTTACCCGGCCATCGACCAGATATACATCTAAATGTCTCTCTGGCTCTATTCTTTCGGCTGTAATTGTATGTAAATCTTTGACACCAACTTCACCATGTCGCCGGAACATTGTTTCTCATTCGAAAAATGCTAAGCAGCTATCAATTCCGATTCAAATATAAGACAAGACGAAGACTTGGGGGGAAGATTTAGAGTCGCACAGAACGAAGAAATTTCCATATGACAGTAGCAGACGAACAATGCAACTTTTGAAGGTAATCTGTCACTGGTTGAAAGCAATGCAGTCGATTTTAATGCTTGTTTTATGTTAAACGTTGATAGTACTGAGTTTATAAGGTGGTCGTTGTACTTTTCCTACTGGACAGTGTGCTTATTGAGGACTGGCATGGTCAGAGGACATAGAGCAGGAAGTAGAAAATCAAACATTGCTATCACTGGCAGTATGTAATCTTTTGTTTTCACATCATGCCTTCAGCTTTCATTGATTCTGCGCTGTTTCTCGAATGTTTTTCCTCAGTTTTACATGTCACTCTGTTGTTTATCAAAATGAGTAATCTTCACCTCGGTTTATATTGTAAAATCATCCCTAATCAACACCGTGCCCTTGGTTAATTGAAAAGAATTCAGCTCTCTTTCTTATTCAACGTTACTGCGAACACCGCAGATACACATCTGCGAATATTACTCCATGTTACACTGTTTTCAATAGCATTGCCTCCACGTCAGTTTTCTGAGAATTCCTAAATTTCTAAATCTAGTTTCGTCTGATCTGTACTTTCCTAACCTTTCATCGAATGCATAATTCGTGGCGGTACTTGTAGCTAAATATTAGCTGTCATTCATGCATGTAAGTACTGTAACTCCGGTGAATACAGGGGTCTTTAGTTACATTCCTGTCTAATGCCCAGCTCCGGGCAGTTTTAACCATGCCCGGCAATTAAGCTACCTGTGGTAATGTTCACGTTGCGTAAGAACTGCACCATATATAGGCCAGGAGCATCTATGGCAGACCCGGTAGTCTCATTGTTCGCTGTCTGGCGAGGTTATCTCACGAACACAATGCTGGCTTGAATCACGGAATCATGGAATAGTCGATGAATGACGAGACAGAGAGAAGGAAAGGAGAGGGAGATAGACAGAGACAGACAGAGACATGGAGGGATCTGCGATTGTGCGACGTTGCGTAACCCATAAGAATGAACCTTATCTCAGTCTCTCTACAGAAAGCTCAGTCCATCATACACTGGTTATTCTCTCTTTGAAAAGATCTAACCATTGCTGGAGGAGGTGTTTGGGGAACACCCTGTCCATGCTGCTAATTTATAAACCACCATCTTTCAGTCTACCGTGCTGTACAAAAGACAGGCATAGCATTCCTAAGCTTTAATTGAACAAAAGTAGGTTTTTGCGTTGAATGCTATTGCCCATAATACCAGTACTTCTCTGTTGTCACACTCCTGGGGTCATCTTTTTCAGGAGATAACATACCATGGGTTAGCTTACACCTGTCCGATTCCTTATTATATTAACCGAGTTCCTTAGAAGTTTGCCTGGCAGGTGCGCTGGTATTTTATAAATAGCGCATATTTAAGGAACCCCTATACATTTTGTGATAATGTATAGAAATTACATAAATTATTCAATATCCTTTGATTTGACATATTAACATATTTTTCAAGGTTATTTAATTCATTTCAATTGATTACTTCCAAGTGTCATAAATAATTTCAATAGTTATCTCCTCTTGATCAGATCTAAATAATTATATATTTTTCCAGTCTCATATGATTCAGAATGCTACTTCCAATATTCTATATAATGTAATAATAATTGGAATACGGGGGAATGAATGTATATTTGGGACATACTGGGAGTTACTGGAACCTTGTGGTTTGCCTTTACTGAATCTTATAATGACCATTGTACTTGGCTGTAATAGCAATTCCGCTACTTTCGCACACAATAGGCCCTTTGTGATTCCCTTTTCATTCCACTCTCAATTACCGTATTTAACCTGTAACCCACTACCGAGTGTAGAAAACAGCTTAAAGCTACTTTTTGGACTACAATGTGTATCGGTTACATTAATCTTATGGAATCATTAAGACACAGACATTAAGGCATACATTAATCTTGTATAGTACATATAATGCATATAAATATATTTCTCAGTCTTTACAGTATACTTTGCTTATTCTTTAATTGATCTTCATCACTGTCCTCATTTACTGTAACTTGTTATAATAATGTTGTACTTTACACCACCACTGGGCACTACGCTGATTAGTGGATATATATATATATATATATATATATATATACATACATAAAACGTTTAAGATATTCTATGAATCCTACTATAGTTACAGTTATCTGTCACAAAATAGGTCATATATTCAAAAAATGAATCCTTCGATTTGATTGGTTATTCTCCCATCCCCTACGTTATTTCAAAATACGCCTT
Source organism: Epimenia babai (assembly GCA_011762755.2). Taxonomy (NCBI): domain Eukaryota; kingdom Metazoa; phylum Mollusca; class Solenogastres; order Cavibelonia; family Epimeniidae; genus Epimenia; species Epimenia babai. The sequence goes on from WURV02200939.1 coordinate 8,114, forward strand.
TACCTACCCCATAAGTATTTACCGCCTGTCCTTATCGGGTTATCGTGTTATAGGCACGGCGGTTGCGGGTGATTTGAATTCTTTGTCGCAATAACAATGGTCTTAACCAGGGTGTTCCGTTGACACCCCGAACATGTGCTAGTGTATTTTGTTTACTTAGCGTTATATACGAAAGCAGGTGCAACTCAAACAACTTGCTTTAAGTCAGTTTATCGTCCGTTTCCATTGTATCTGGTTGTCGGCGAAACGGTTCGGTAATAAACAAGGCTATTTCTTTAAGATGCAGCCCAAAGGCTAAAGGTATATTGATTGACAACAATATAGGTCTGCGTTTATTCTATACATTGTTGATATACTTAATGCGCGATATAATACAATAATTCATGAATCAGGAATTGAGATTTTATTGCTAAAATATATATATGATTATAATTGGAGACAATAATAAACTGTGATATTTTAGAATTTTTCGCCGTTGCTGTAGTTTTGGATGTTGTCTTCACTTGTATTGCAGTTCTACAGGGTGTTCAGAAATTTTGCACCCATAGGGATATAAGAACTATTTATGTATTTAGTTACCATAGCAACGAATGATGTCATAACATACCACTGACATCACAATGAGCATGTACTGACATTATACATTGCTATATAATATATCTTGTTTATATATATAGTCTAAATGTATTTACACATATACTTTAAATGTATTAAAATTCTTTTTAATGTATACATAAATATCGATTTTATCCCTATAGATCCAGCCTTTATGAACACCCTGTAGATCTGTTTTTTGACTATAATCTCTGTTATTTAAATATATCTTACACTTTTACTGTAAAATTAGATTTTTGGTGCATATTTGTTTTTGTATTTCTCCGATGGTCTAATGAATATCGATCATACTTCTTGTATTTTTATGATTTTCTAATCAGTGGGGATCATATTTGTTGCATTTTTACGATTGTCTAACTAGTGACATTGGTGTGTTCTCTATTTCTATGCCCGATGAGTCAGGTGCACGTATTGGATCAGTCGTGTATTGAAGACTTGTGTGGTCTCTCCCTTACATTGCCTATAAAAAATGACTATAGTTTTCTTATTGGTGACTGTCTCAATCATTTGTAACCGCGACCTACCCTGAATAAATGTCTAGTTAGCTGGTGCTCCCCCCCCCCACTTCACTGCACAGAGATGGCACTCGCCAGTCAGGGGGACAGGTGTATAAATGGTAGCAAGGTGCGATCGAAGAGTCGTTTGTCAGGTGCACGCTACACAAAGGAGCGGGGCGCGTAGACAGCGACCGGTCGACAACAGCGATCCGCCATTAGTAGCTTCGCGTTGACCTCGTACGCTGCGTTAATACCGAGGGCGGTAGGGCTAAGGCGTTGAGGGGTAGCCACGGAAACGACATAGGCGATTCAAATCATTCGCCTGTCAGGTAGAATTCATTCAGGTAGCGACGGGATGAAACGCTGGCAAATTCAATTTATATTCATGACTCGCGCTTGGCCAAGCACATATGTTATCATCATTGTTGTTATTGTGATTTTTTTTGTCACGGTTTTCAAATTAATTCTCACGAGTGCCGAGATGTCTGCGGAAGTACACGGATGCAACGCTTTCTCTTTCACAGGAAATATGATTCCCTGTGAAACGATTTTAAACGCGACAAATCTCGGTTTAAGTACGAATTTGTGAAAATGAAGATGCCATGAATGGGATATAATTAGATGCACGCTGCGTAATGTGATTAAAGTTATGTCATGGTTTCAGCATCGTCTGATTACAATTAGAAACAAAGTTCTAATGACCATGAAGCTATATCTAATTAGCGCTCACCAGTCATGGAACCTCCTGACTTCAGCTCTTCTTTATGCGATCCACCCATTGTGCTGTTACTTACTTACCCATATTAACATCCCCGTGAATCTTTACAATCTTTACGACGTGTGCTCGTCTGGTAGCCATCATTATTCATTCCTCTACTTAGTTTATTCAGGGTCAATACGCCCCGTGTTTGTCACGTCACCGAAATCACTGTTATTACAATCCTGTCATTTCCTCCCTCGATTGTATCCATTAATGGACACTGGGCCACCAGCAGCGCCGGTAGCATCCAAGTTCCAACAATGTTTGTGTTCAGCCTCTATTCCGGTCTTCTAGAAATCAGCACAGGGTTTGACTTCGTATGAATGACTGATTCTTATTATCATCATCTAGTATTAATGGATAACAATGTCTGTGTTGTATAATTGTAAATGACCATGTCAAGTGAATTTCCAGTTCGAATTATGATGATTTTCCCTTTATTCTTAAATTTTATTCTAAATGTTTAGATTTCTTTGATTTCTTCTTGGATTTATTAAGTTTTTTCTTAGATTTATTTTTAGATTTATTCTTAAATTTATTCTTAGATTTATTCATAGATTTATTCTTTGATTTATTCTTGATTCGTTCTTTGATTTATTCTTTGATTTATTCTTTGATTTATTCTTTGATTTATTCTTTGATTTATTCTTGGATTTATTCTTGAATTTATTCTTGAATTTATTCTTAGATTTATTCTTAGATTTATTCTTGGTATATTCATGGATTTATTCTTGGATTTATTCTTAGATTTATTTTTAGTCCTTCCACTTTTGCAAGTAGAGGAGTTTCTGATGTATTCTCTAATAAAACTGCCAAACATAGCTAAATGATTATTTATTTTATTACCTGGAGGTAATCAGTGATTTTAACCATGAACAGATTAAAACATACCATAGTCAATACTATAATTATTGATGGAGGCAGTTAACACCAGGTGTTGGGTAAGGGAGGGGGTAGCTATCAGCTGCCACTACCCTCCACGCTTCTCCAACTGATACAATAGTCACTTCCTGTGGTCCTATCTATCTATGAGAGTCCAGCTGCCTTTTTGCCTGTTGATGGAGAGTGATTAGTTTCAGTCACGTATTAAACAATCGCTCCTCCAGTAAGTCATCGCTTAGTCCCCGTCCAGCGACAGTCCCGAACAAGAAATTTATTAGTTATTCAGCCAATCACGGAGCCAATAATATAAAGAAAGCGACAAAATTAAGTGAGAAAAATCGGCACACTGCTTTCATTGCGAAGGAACATTCAGGAGTTTTTCAACGTCAGGAACGTTGTTCGTCGGGTGAAAAGCGTCGCTCACCTGGTGAAGCATGTTTTTACATTCGAAATCTTGACTCACAGGACTGCCATAATGAGCGGAATTTTAAAGCTATACTACCTAATTAAATTTCAAGGTAAAGTACTATACTCATGGACTGCAGGCATCAGGTAATGAAGGCTCTTGATGCGATTTAGGATGAAATGTTTATGGTAGCTAGCTATTTAACACCTTCCGAGATACGTTCCCAGAAAAAGGGTGGTAACAAGCGTCTACTTATTTTATTAAGACAGGTTTACTCAAGCAATCAGAGATAAATGACTCGCTGAGGATCATCGCAGCAAAGTCAACCGAAGGGTGTTTGCCAACCAGCGACCTTTTGGTTACAAATTTC
>WURV02200950.1:0-66900 GCA_011762755.2 Epimenia babai
CCGGATACATGACGGCACACCTCAGGCGCTATTATCGACCAAGAGCCCTTGCATGCTCGGGAGCGTCCATACATGACCGGCCCATTTCAGACATTCACGCCTGACTTCAAATTGGGGAACACATCTTCGGGCAATTTTTTGGTCAACTTCATATAGAGCGAATCGGGGCATAAATCAATATCCTTATTCCAAAAAATTTCCCCATGAGGTCCAATTTTGACTTGTTTAAAAAATTCCTGATTTTCCCAGGCTTTGAAGATACCTCGCCCCGCAAGGTCGGACAAATCGACTGCTCCTGCCGTTTCATCATCAAAGCGAAGCCATAGACGAAAGTTTTGAAGTGGTTTGACTTCCATGGGTTTTGGCATATTCAACCCTCCAGTAGATTCATGATAGCACTCAGGCCTCATGAGACCAGGAGTTTCCCCTCAAGTTGCACAAGGCATGTAAGGTTTTCATTCGTGAATTTCTCTCCTGACTTCACCCTACTTTTTCAATCCGGGTCTGTTGAAAAAATCCGCCAGCGGTATTCTCGCCAGGTTTTCAGACATTCGGGCTTACAAGCTTGGCCATCTTCTGACTGTGAGCGCTCACGTGCCGGGAGTACGCTCCGCGCACAAACAAGGGGTTCACCTTTCAGGATGAGCCGGGCAATACTGCAGCCTTTCGGGACGAACATTTTTGAACCAGCCCGACGCCTCTGCCATCCAAATCTGTTTCTGAGAATTGCATGCCCTTGACATTCTCATTATTTCACACTCTCTGAAGCAGAAAATGTGCAACTGAAAAATTCATTGCCTACAACTGTGTATACAATCGCCAGGAAAAAGATCCAGAAATTCAACACGAAATAGGAGACAGGGAAATGACCACCACCGTACAATTGAAGAATACACTCGAATCTATCAGGGAAAACCAAATCATGATTGATGAGGCAGAAGATTGGGTCGAACGATTCAAGACTCTCTTTGACAATAAGGTCACGATGTACAAAAATGGCATTCAGAAAACGAAGGCCATGTTTACACAAGAGGAAGAAGACTTCCTACGTTCGATTGGGGCAACACCTCAAGAAATCTTTGACTTTGTGGAAGACTGGTGTGATGACGGCACACCCAATCCCGAAACAGCTCTGGCTATTACTAAGATTCGACGAGATTATTTCGTCCAGGAACAACAGGGAAAATTTTCTGAGAGACGAATCAGTGAACACGAGTTCCCCTCTCGGAGGGCCTCACTGGCAGGACTGGAATGGTTTCCTCGAATCATTGAGAAGGCTCGTGCCAAGCTTCGAGGAGAACTGCCCTCAGACCTGATGTATAGCTGTGGCGGTGACAGACGATTTTTAAATACCGTCAACATCTCTCCTGTTGAATTTCTAGAAAAAGTTCGGGATGCGGGCGACAATATTGATGCCATCGTGAAATTCGTCACAGCTCGATTTCAAAAATAATTATTCATAACCTTGTCAGAGGTCACTGATGCCGAAAATCGTACGCTTTCACGAAACAGGCGGAGCCGAGGTCCTCAAACTTGAAGAACTTCCCTTGGCTGAACCTGGACAGGGGGAAGTTCGGATCAAGGTGGAAGCCATCGGACTAAACCGGGCCGAGATTATGTTTCGGAAAGGACAGTACCTGGAGACTCCTCAACTCCCATCGCGGTTAGGGTATGAAGCGGCAGGCATCATTGATGCTGTCGGATCTGACGTGCCAGATTTCAAGATTGGCGACCGCGTGAGTACGATTCCGTCGTTCCCTATGGGGCAATATGGAGTCTATGGCGAGAGCGCTATCGTCCCGGCCTATGCTGCGGCGAAATATCCGAATACTCTATCAGCCACTGAAGGCGCGGCTATTTGGATGCAATACATGACTGCCTATGGTGCCCTTATCCAATACGGCAATATTCAAAAAGATGATGCAGTTTTAATCACTGCTGCCAGCAGTAGCGTCGGTTTAGCCGCCATTCAGATCGTCAAAGCTATTGGCGGGATGGCCATTGCCACAACTCGAGGTATCGACAAAAAAGCGTTTCTTCTAGAAGCAGGAGCGGACCAGGTTATTGTGACAGATGAAGAAGACCTCGTGGAAAAAAGTCTGTCTCTCACTGCCGGAAAAGGCGTACGAGTAGTCTTCGACCCGGTTGCGGGACCACTGTTGGAACAACTCGCTGCGGTCACCGCATCTGAAGGAATCATTTTTGAATATGGAGCCTTGGCTCCACACTCAACCTCCTTCCCGTTATTCCCTGCCCTTGCGAAAGGACTAACCGTGCGAGGCTACACACTGTTCGAAATCGTCAAAAAGCCAGATATGCTGACCCGAGGAAAGGAATATATTTACCAAGGATTGAAAACCGGCTCCCTCAAACCGATAATTGATCGAACCTTCCCCTTGACAGACATTGTCGAAGCCCACCGCTACATGACATCCAACCAACAAAAAGGCAAAATCGTCGTCACAGTCTAAAAAACTGTCACTCGCTTTGGTTCCGTACGGTGAGCTAGGGCCAATACGGAACCGTATGAGAAGAGTACTGTGCTGGAGGATTTCGATCATTCTTTGGCTGGTCCCACAAACTAAAAACAGTTGGGGGACCCATATCGCTTTCCTGATCAATCAACCGTTGAACACGCCACCTTTATTTAATCGTGGCGGATAGTGGACGGCCTTCACCATCTACAAATGATGAATTTCTCGTTGCTCCATCGCACGCGCCACCGACTGCACAAGATTTCTCCCCCGCACAGGCTTCACCAAGTAATTCACGAACACACCATCTTGAACCATATGAGCCATTTGCTCCGTCTGGAAGACATGCGTTTGCATTTTCGCATCATACATGGCCACTTCCCAAAGCAACTTCGACGCTGCGCCGCCTAATCTTTCGGTACCTGGCCTTTTATGTTCGGCAATCAGTTGCAACATCTCAGGATCTCCAGTGACATCTACAATGAGATTCGTTTTTTCACTGGCAATGAGACGCACAGGATCATCAATGATCGGAATACCCAGCTCGCGTGCTCGCCCCAATCCCAATGCCGTCGGATTCTTATCGGTAATCCCAAGAATGTTGACGCCCGGTAAATGGCTAAAGAGATCAAGAAGGGCTCGCCCACCCTTTCCAGCCCCGAGAATAACAATATTCGTACACTGAGCCGGCTCTTGTTCTGCTTCCCCTAGACCTGTCAGTCCAATAAGCGGAATGCGGGAAAACTGCTGTCTGAAATAATTCACGGCTTCCATACTTTTCGGTTTATCGACATCCGTAATAATCACATCAACGGCTAAGGGGTTCTCTCCCCACTTGATCGTCTCTATGGCCTTTTCCCCATTCTCCACACTAATCACATCATACCCCGTCTTCTCCAGTTGCATTTGCAACGTCTCTCTTACTTCCGGTTCATCCTCTACGACCATGACACAACCATTCGATTTTCCATGAGATCCAAACATGGACGTGGAATTCGGTTCTGACATGATTCACCTCCTGGTTAGAGTTTCCCCGATGACACTTTGTTGTATGTTTGTTCCATCCATGGACTCACCATACTCCAGAAACACAAAAGCCTTTCGGACACCACCTGTCGCGAAAGGCTTGACGTTGATTCAGTCTATGGAGGACTTCGAGAACAATCACTTACCCCATCGGGCACCTCCTCTGTTGAACAAATAGCCTATGCCTTCTCCAGAAAGAAGTCAATCAGAGAAATATGGGAATATCTGAGGCTCGACGAGCGGGCACGGACCCTGGGCTTGAATTCTCACAAGAATCAACCTTTACCTCGATTCAACCGATAAGAATCACAAGAGACTTTCTCGTCCCGACAAGCCAAGATACTATGAGTATAAAGTCCACGCCTCTCAAACTTGTCATGATGGCTGCTGGCTGGGTTAGCCTGCTTCTGGGAATTATTGGCATCTTCCTTCCCCTATTGCCGACTACCCCGTTTGTTCTTCTCACGGCCTATTGTTTTTCCAAGAGTTCATCTCGCCTTCATCATTGGCTTATCAATCAACCACGCCTGGGTCCCATGATTCAGAACTGGGAGCAGCAAGGTAGCATTAGTCAGAATGCCAAAGTGACTGCCACCGTTCTGATCATTGGACTTTTTTCTCTTTCCTTTTGGTTGCTCAGCCTTTCACTCACCCTTAAAAGTGCTCTAATTTTCATTGGCACAGGAGTCTTGGCATTTATCTGGACACGGCCCTTACCCTTACGCCATCTTGATGAGTTCGGCAATAGCCCCGCTCACACCCGCGAAAATTTGATGCGGTTGGGCTGATCCATACATATAGGCCGGAGTGGTAATGACTCTGTTGCTTTGATCTACGATAAATTTTTCCACCGCACAATTCTGGTGTTTCGCTCCCGTCTTTTCTATTTCGGACGCCGTCCCAGCATCATCTCCAATCGTGACATTTACACCTTTCTGGCCAAAGGCCAAGGCCATGATCGCCGGCGCAATACAGATCGCCGCAATCGGCTTCCGACTCTCGCTAAACTCCTTCACAACTCTGACCACCTGTGGATCAATTTCTCCGCCACTCCCCTTCTGGCCAAAATTGCACAAATGCAGTGCAGCACCAAATCCCCCGGGAAAGGCCAGCGCATCAAAATCTTGTGCTTTGAGCTCTTCTAGGGGTTGAATATCGCCGCGCGCAATTCGAGCGGCCTCTTGCAAAATATTTCGCTGCTGACCGGTAGGCTTTTGTGTTAGATGATTGGTCTCGGCGACGTCTTTGTTCGGAGCAAAGACTTTATACTGCGCATCGTTTTGCCCGATAGCGATGAGTGTGCTCACCGCTTCGGTAATTTCAGCACCGTCCAGAAATCCACAACCAGAAAGAATCACGGCTACGTTCTTCATAAACTCCTCCTTACGGTGTCGATGTGAATTATCTACGAAATCTCAACCATGCCATAGGGCAGAATATGACAAATATCCAATACGCTAGTATGATCCCTCGGAATCAGTCAACATCATAATCGGCGCCACCTCAATACACTTACTCAAACATGGTGTATCGTCATGAACTATCTTCTGATTGCCATAGGAAGCTACGGAGATGTCTTGCCACTCGTTGGGCTAGGGAAGGAATTACAGGCCCAAGGGCATAGCATTACCTTGTTCACGAATGGTTATTTTGCCAATCTGGTCGAACAAGCCGGATTGAAATTTGTGGCCATGGGTTCAACAGAAGAATACGAGCAAGTTGCCAGCCATCCAGATTTATGGCATCCACAGAAAGGCTGGCGTATCATCATGAAGCGGATGATGGCGGGAGCCCTACAAGACGCCTACTCTCTTCTCTGTTCTCATGTCATCCCTGGAAAAACAATACTCATCAGTTCCACACTCGGGTTTGTTGCACGCTTGGTGCAAGAAACACATCAGATTCCGAATGTGACCATTCATTTATCCCCAGGAGTCTTTCACTCCGCCTATCAAACGCCACGTATGCCCGGACTTCCACTTCCCGATTGGCTGCCTGTGCGATTCAAGCAGAGCATGTGGAAATGTATAGATCACTTGATCATCGACCCAATTCTTAAACCCAAACTCAATCGCTTTCGCCGAGAGCTAGGACTCCCTCCGATTTCACATATCTTTCATCATTGGTTGCATTCTCCCGATTTGGTGCTCGGTCTCTTTCCAGAATGGTTTGCACCTCCTCAACCGGACTGGCCTCCATCAACGATCCTCACCGGCTTTCCTTTATATGATGAGGCGGATGGTCCTGATCTACCACCAACCGTACAATCCTTTTTAGACACTCACCCACAACCATTGGTCTTTACACCTGGGTCGGCCAATAAACACGGAAAGACTTTTTTTACTGAAGCCGCGAAAGCATGCCAAACCCTACATCGCCCAGGAATTTTTCTCACTCGCTATCCGGAGCAACTTCCACAACCACTACCTTCGCAAATTCTCTATTCTTCGTATGCCTCTCTGAGCCAACTCCTGGCACAATGCGCCGCACTGATTCATCATGGAGGCATTGGCACGTGTTCTCAGGCCTTACAAGCAGGCATTCCTCAACTGATTCAACCCTACGCCTTTGATCAGTTTGATAATGGAGCCCGCGTCCAGCAATTGGGTGTCGGGCGCACAATTTCCAAACGATCCTTTCACTCTTCAAAAATTACCCAAAACCTAGAAGACCTCCTCAGCTCTCCACAAGTAGCGAATGCCTGTCGCTCCTATAAAGCGGCCTTCAAAGAAACTCACGCCTTGCATGAGAGTTCCAACCTCATTGAGCGAATGATTGCTTAAACATTTTTTCTCCTCTAAGACTACTCGGACAGCCATTTCGCTGCTGTCTGTCAACTCATTTTTCTCTATTTTTCTCGAAACGGTTCTGAGGGTTGATGCGCTTTACACACGCTTGGTAAAGTGCCGGACCGTGTCTATACCACCTGCCTTTCAATTCCAAAAGAAAAACCCGAAGGCCGTGATTTCGACCTCGTTAGGGGACATCGAAATCCGATTCTTCACCGACGACGCTCCACGCCATGTCGAAAACTTCCTCAATCTGGCCAAACTGAAATTCTTCGACGGCACATCGTTTCATCGTGTCATTCCAGGATTTCTCATTCAGGGAGGAGACCCACAAAGTAAGGAACCTGATCGCAGCCTCCATGGAACGGGAGGACCCGGCTTTAGCCTCCCACCTGAAACCAGTGATCGTCCTCATCGCCGCGGCTCCGTCTCAATGGCCAAAGTACCTCGAACTGAAGATTCTACGCGAGATATCGCCGACAGCGGGTCTCAATTTTTTATTTGCGTGGAAGACCAGGGGAGCTTGGACCGTCGATATTCAGTGTTTGGAAAAGTGGTGAAAGGAATGGATGTGGTGGATCAGATTGTGGCCGGTCCGCGGGATGAGCGGGACAATCCCTTAGATCCAATAAGAATAACCGTTCGGGCAGAAGAATAGTGAAACGGGAAGGCATAAGATTCAGGAATTTTCCCTATCGCCATTCCCTTGAAAACAGAAATCGAGAATTTTTGAGTATTTCTGGACACCCGGCTACGAGAGCATAACAAAAGAAAGGGTATTCATAGGTTTCATTACACAAAGGCGATACTGGCATACGTGACCGTCGAATTAAACTGGTCGGTAATCCCCCGGTCATAGCGTAGCACCTGTCCTTTGAGAGACTCCTCACCACGTTGCAGCAGCTTCATCACGGTGAAAATCACGGAAAAGCCTAAGATTCTCCGCTGGTTCCCTTCCTTCAGGATAAATTCTGCAAAGCCTTCCGGATCACCCTCTTCCACCTTTTTCAGCATTTCTAAATCAGTTTGCATACATTTATGGAAAGAAAAATCAGTAGGTGGCGTCTTATCACCATAGCGAATTCCGATATGTGCCAGATCGGCACTGCCTATCACGCAGACCTGTTGCCCACTGCCTTGAATCGCCCGTTTCGTGATTGTCAAAAACTGATCGATACGATGAAAGAGTTGTTGATACTCCCCACCCGTCAATGTATCCAGAGGAAAGTCGACTAAAATCGGCACAATGGAAATCGTCCGTCCTTCACCTACCGCATGTTGAAGAAACGGCAACTGTAATTCGAGACTATGTTCACGAAGATGAGAAATATCTTCGGCAAAAAATGTCTCCCCGGCTTCTTGGCGTATCGCATCGATTATCGACCGATTCACCGGCACCTTTCCAAAGGGCGTTTCAAAATCTTTATCGGTGAAGGCAACCCCACCTTCAAGACCAGCATGACAGGTCCCGATCAATACAAATACATCCGGAACCTGGCCTTTCTGTAATTCTTGATAACCCCAAGCGTAAATCGGCCCGGCATCCTTGATGTCAAAATTAGGAGCGACCAAGCCTTTGATCACTTGACCAGCACATTCGGCTTTCCCTTTTTCTGGACCCTCTTTCGAAGAATAAAACTCGTCAATCTGCTCTCGAAGTTTGACTGGATCAGCTTCATATTGTTTCCCCGCAAACGCCATCGGCCTGACATCTAGCTTTCGATAGGCCTCAAACGCTTGTTGTTGGACTTGTTTGAGCCGATCTCCCTCCAAAAACAACTTGTCCTCCAGGTCAGCCACCAATTTGGCGAGCTGATCGGGCATCATAAACTCGCCATATTTCTTTAAATACTCGCCTCCAAGCTGTTCCAGGGAATGCTCGCCATCAAGAAACTGAAACAGCCAGAAATAATTGAGCGGCAAGACCAGCTTTTCGGCTGACAAGCCAGTGGGATCCCACAAGACAATGTATTGCTCCTCGCCCTGCTTCAGAGGCGAATATTGTAAATTCCGAAGAATCGGGTAGTTTTTCGAATCTTTTTCCACAGTCTCAGTACTCATAGGAAGTCCAATCTTAAAATGTAAGGAATTATGCCTGAAAAACAGTCATTATAAGGGCCCCCTCACAGCCCCGCAACAAGGAATAACGAGACCAATGACACCAAGCATATCAAGATGTTTTCCTGAAAGTTCGAAATTTTGTTGTGAGCGGGCAAAGTTCGATAGATGAGTTAGGTTACATATTGATATTAGACGTCCAGACGTCTAATATAGCGTCATGGTAGCAAAATTTAAAAACTCGCCGGGCTACGTTCGCGACGCGATAATTGGTGTGCTCGCAACATCTGATTCCGGTCTCAGTGTGTCGGAAATCATCAATGGAGTGCAGAAACAAATCGGGCCAACTCCCGCCTCTTCTATTCGTTCCTATCTTAGATTGAACAGCCCTGGAATATTCATACGAGAAGATCGTGGGGTATATCGTTCTCGGCAACGAAAACCTCAGAACACTAATCAGAAATTCTTAACCAATATTAATTCATACGAGAAGCCATTCATTTGGAACCAAGCGACGATGCACCATGATGATTGCTTTGCATGGTTCGATAAACAACCATCAAATTCCATGCATGCGGTAGTAACCGATCCTCCCTATGGCCTATATGAGTATACCGAAGAACAACAGAAGAAGCTTCGTGCGGGTAAAGGTGGCGTTTGGCGAATACCCCCTTCTTTTGATGGGCACAAACGTTCACCTTTACCTCGTTTTACGACCCTAGATACTAGTCAATTAGAGGAAATCGGTGAATTTTTCTTTGCGTGGGGTAGATCAATTCTTCGCGTTCTCGTACCAGGCGCTAACGTAATAGTGGCTTCCAATCCTCTCGTATCCCACATAGTGGCAGGAGCGTTATCTAATGCTGGAATGGAGCGTCGCGGTGAACTAATTAGGCTTACGATGACAATGCGCGGAGGAGATAAACCAAAGGGCGCTCACAATGAGTTTTCTGGGATTAGTGTGATGCCTCGCTCAATGTGGGAACCATGGCTGCTATTTAGAAAACCAATCGATGGCCGCGTACAAGACAATCTCCGAAAATGGAAAACTGGGGGGTTTCGAAGACCAGATCGAGGCAAACCATTCGGAGATGTAATCACCTCTTCGCCGACTCGTCGTTCTGAGAGGAATTTGGCTCCGCACCCGAGCCTCAAACCACAAGCTTTTCTGCGACAACTCGTTAGAGGCGTTCTCCCTCTTGGAGTAGGAACTGTACTAGACCCGTTCGCTGGTGCAGGTTCTACACTGGCAGCCTGTAATGCCATTGGCTATAGCAGCATTGGAGTGGAAAAAGATAGCGCCTATTTTGCAATGGCGTCAAAAGCAATTCCTACACTGACTGAATACATTGTTAATGGTCATGTATCTAAGTAGACCCAACTATTACGCAATTTTTTGATGCCTTCAGCGTGAAGTGTTGCAGTTCGAGTTCCAAGTTCCCCACGCGGATTCCTTCGGAAATCATCGAGTGTTACCTGCCCCAAATACACTTCCGTAAAGGTCATTGGGCGACGATTTAAAGCAGGTTCAGATTCTGTATCTACTTCGTAAACAAATACACACATCCACTGATTCCTAGCCCCGTGCGTATCAACAGCGCCTCCCTTCTTTCGAGTTGTCTTAATTTCAACACCTTCTTCGCCTGCTTTTATTGAGTTTTGAGGATAAATGCCTTGAACTACCAGATCAGGGTGACCATTAAAGTACTTGTTTTCTACTAAGACGCGGGAATGCGTGGCTAGGCTCGAAGTCAACATATCCGATAGTACACCCGACATGATTGCTGGCCGCAACATATCGTCAAGGCGTTGTAATCCTTTTGATGTCAAATGTTCATTAACATCGAAAAAGAAATCATATACATCCTGCAAAGCGAGGCGGAAATCATCAATTCGTAGTTGATAAGGCATAACAACATTAGGATTAAACTGTTCTTGATTCACTACGTTTCTTGTGAGTGGCATATTCTTGATTTTCCGAAATCTCACAAATACTTATTTTGCAATTTGCTTTTATTGATATCCTCTATTCACTCTAACATTAATTATAAAGGTCTACATAAAAGTCAGATTGCGAGTCCCTAGCAACATTACACTTCAACATTTATTTAGAACAATACGCTGCAACCCTTCTCTTTTCAAACAGTCCCTGATCGGAATGAAAGGTACGAATATCAAACGTGCCACAACTTTCGTCCTTCCTATTGCTCGGCTTTACCTCTCACATATTGTCCATTGGACAAGTCAGCAATTATGGAAAATTCTTCAAGAACATACCTAAACATGCAGATGGCACCAGACTTGGTGGCCATGCTCTTGGGGACCAATGGTGATCAACGGAGGATCGGTGATTTTGCAGACATCCATGACTTCTGGACAGCGAGGATGAAAGCGGCACCCGCTTGGCGGGTTTAACGGAGAAGGGACATCACCAGACAGGATCGTCCGCTTGGAAACAGCTGTGGGATCTGGCAGAGGGTTCGCCGACAAGAGGGCTTGGGTATATGGATGTTTGGGTGTAGTGAACAAATCTTCGGTCGGTGCAACTTCGGCGAGTTTCCCCAAATACATGACGGCAATGCGGTCGGCCAGATATTGAACCACATTCAGATCATGGGTGATAAACAGATAGGACAGATGAAATTCTTGTTGGAGATCTCGAAGCAAATTTAAGATTTGTGCTTGAATTGAGACATCCAACGCCGATACCGCTTCATCGCACACAATAAATTTTGGATTCAGGGCTAACGCGCGGGCAATCCCCACCCGTTGTCGTTGTCCACCGGAAAATTCATGGGGATAGCGCGATTGATGCTCCGGCCGTAGCCCGACTTTCACAAATAATTGGTTGACTTGATCCTGTAATTCTTGCCCCTTAGCAATTTTATGAATTTTGAGTGGCTCCGACACAATCGACCCAATCGTCATACGTGGATTGAGAGAGCTATAGGGATCTTGAAAAATAATTTGCATGCGCCGCCGGGCTTGCCTCAACTCACGGGCCTTAAGGGCTAGTAAATCTTCTCCCTCAAATTGAATGTCCCCAGCTGTGGGTTCCATAAGCCGGAGGATGGAACGACCTACCGTCGTTTTCCCACACCCAGACTCTCCTACTAAACCTAACGTTTCACCGTGTTTCACATGCAACGTAATATCATCGACGGCTTTTACCCATGCTGACACACGAGAAAAAATCCCGCTGCGAACGGGAAAAAACTTTTTCAGTCCGGTGACTTCAAGAAGTGGGGATGAGGAATTCTCTGGCATTAGCAAATCATTGAGAATGTGGAGACCCATGTAACCAACAGACGGCTTCATGTGATTCCCCCACTTTTATCGTCGGAGGAGGTTGAGTTGGACAATGCTCCAACACTTCGGCGCAGCGTGAAGCAAAATGACAGCCTGTAGGATATTGTAAGGGCGACGGAACGGTCCCTGGAATTGCCTCTAATCGTGCCTGCCGTTCTCCAGGACGAGGTAAGGATTTCAAG
Organism: Epimenia babai; assembly: GCA_011762755.2. NCBI lineage: Eukaryota > Metazoa > Mollusca > Solenogastres > Cavibelonia > Epimeniidae > Epimenia > Epimenia babai. The sequence continues at coordinate 11,839 of WURV02200950.1, forward strand.
AGCGCTCGCGTATAAGGATGGCTGGGATGCTGAAAAAGGGTGTTTACCGAAGCCCGTTCGGCAATTTTGCTGGCATACATGACAATGACTTCTTGCGCAAATTGCGCTACGACTCCAAGATTATGCGTAATCAGTAAAATGGCCATGCCTAACTCTTTTTGAAGGTCAGCCAACAGATCAAGAATCTGCGCTTGAATGGTGACATCTAAAGCCGTGGTGGGTTCATCTGCAATCAGTAAGTCCGGTTTGCAGGCTAAAGCCATCGCAATCATCACTCGTTGCTTCATGCCTCCCGACATTTCATGTGGATATTGGTCGATACGTTGTTCCGGCGATGCAATGCGCACTTTTTCCAAGAGTCCGATGACTTCTTGGCGAATGGCTTGTTTTGAGAGATCAGTATGAATTTTTAGGACTTCTCCAATTTGATCCCCAATCCGCATCACTGGATTCAAAGAGGTCATAGGTTCTTGAAAGACCATCGCAATAGACTTTCCTCGTATTTTTCGCATGTCCGTTTCAAGTAGGTTCAGCAGATCCTGTCCTTTAAAATGAATTTCTCCCCCTACCACGCACCCTGGAGAAGATAGTAATCGCATGATTGATAAGGCGGTGACCGACTTTCCACACCCCGACTCACCCACCAGGGCCAACGTCTGCCCGGCATGAAGTGAAAAGCTCACATCATCAACCGCCTTGATTTCGCCTTTGTCCGTAAAAAACGAGGTGCGAAGATTGTCGACCTGTAACAGAGGGTGGACTTTGGATTCCATTTATCGCTTTCGCAATTTGGGATTGAGGGCTTCTCGCAAGCCTTCTCCTACAAGATTAAAGGACAATACTACTATAAAAATCGCAATGCCTGGGATAAAGAACACCCAGGGAGCGTCAAAAATGAATCCTTTAGCATCTGATAGGATATTCCCCCATGTGGCATCAGGAGGGGGCACTCCAAATCCAAGAAAACTCAAATAAGATTCAGTCAATATGGCTGAAGCCACACCAATAGTGGCTGACACAAACACCGGGGCCAAGGCATTCGGTACCATATGACGAAAAATAATTCGTCGCTCCGGTAAACCCAAGGCTCTCGCACCCATAACATAATCTTGCTCACGCAGAGATAAAAACTCTGCCCGCACAAATAAGGTTGTACCCATCCAACTCGTCAGTCCAATAATAATCATTATCGTGAAGATACTAGGTGGAAGAAGGGCAACGGCAGTCAGAATTAAAAAAAATGTGGGGAAACACAACAAGGCATCGGTAAATCGCATGATTAAAGTATCAACAGTAATAAATAATAATTTGACCTGGCCATAATATCCGGCGATCCCCCCTAAAGAAATTCCGATTACTAATGAAATACCCACAGCAACAAATCCAACAGATAAAGAGACGAAAGCTCCCTGAAACATACGAGAAAACACATCCCGACCCAATTCATCAGTTCCTAATAGATAGATCCCTCCCAAGGGTCTATCAGACAATGGAATATTTGTAGTGGCATAAGAAAAAGGAGGAAGAAATTTATCAGGTAGACGGACCACTTCAGGATCAAAAACTATCCATAATTCAGTTAAAACCTTTCCCGCGAACGCCACAACAAGTAATAATATGAGAACAACAAACCCAAAGACCGCTTGCTTATCTTTCTTGAAAATTCTAAGAAATTCTTCCCAAGGGGTTTCCACGATTTCTAATACTTCTTCATCTGTAGGAGCCATAGGCTTGGAAATCATCTTAAGAAATCCTAATTATTCTAAACGAATTCGTGGATCTACCACGGCATACAATAAATTGGACAGAAATGTTCCAGCCAGGGTTAACACTGCCGCAATAAAATTGATGGTCATGATGACGGGAAAATCTCTAGCGAGAATGGCTTCAAAAGCCAACCGCCCTAATCCTGGCCAAGCGAATATTTGCTCAAAGATGACGGACCCCCCAATCAGGCCAGGTAATAGAAGTCCAAACATTGTGACAAATGGGATTAGGGCATTTCCCAACGCATGGCCATAAACCACTCTATCTTCCGGCAGACCCTTAGCCCGAGCCGTCCGGACATAATCCTGGCTCAACACCTCTAACATTTGGGATCGCACGTACCGGGACAACACGGCAATGCCTCCAATCGCGGACACAAATGCAGGGATCACTAAATGCCATATTCGATCCATTGATTGAAATATACCTTGCGCATATTCCATTCCAAAGGTCTTGATGCTAATCACGGGAACACCGAATACGCCCACTACAAATAAAATTATCAAATAAGAATTCACAAAACCTGGAATGGAAATCAAAGCATAAGAAAAAAATACGGATAATCGGTCATACCATCCTCCCCGATATACTGCCCCATAAATTCCTGTTGGAAACGCTAAGGTCCAAATAAGGATCGTCGCAACTACGAATAGGGGGAGAGAGTTGAGAAACCTATTCCATATCTTAGGTAAGACTGGCTGACTGTCTTTAAAGGATTTCAATTCACCTGTAAATAAATCCTGCATCCAATATCCATATTGCACATACAGAGGATCATCCAGATGAAATGCTGCGCGTATTTTGGCGATATCTTCCGGTTTCATGCGCGGATTCATAGGATCCACTTCACTAGGCTCTCCAGGAGCTAAATGAATTATTGAATGGGCCATAATGGAGACAATCACCAAAAGGACCAGCCGTTGAAGAATATTTCGAAGAATAAAATTCAACATAGTTCAATGTACCATGACCAAATCGTTCGAGAGCATCTCATTCCTTAAAAATCCGGCATGAATTCCAGCTTGCGCCATTTGTGAAAATGAAAGGTATGATCTCCACTCTTGATCGGGTAAATCTTTTGATACCCTTCTTTGCCATCAGTACCTATACTCACCAAGACAATCTTTTTATCCAATACCCTCGTCCCTAACGGTGCATACAAGAAAGTATAAGGCTGGTCCTCGTGGATCAGCCGATGCAATTTGTGTGTGAGTTTTCGTTGTTGGTCTCGATTATATTCTTGCCGAATGCGGACGATAAGGTCATCAGCTCGTTTGCTTTTATATCCCACAAAATTCAGTTGTTGAGGCCCAGCTTGACTAGAATGCCAGATTTGGTAGAGATCGGGATCGATTCCCATACTCCATCCCAAGACAACAGCATCAAAATCCCCGGCATTCACGAAATCATTTAAAAACACTGCCCATTCGAATACTTGGGTATTGACTTTTACTCCGATTTTTTTCCAGGCATTCTGCGCGATAGTCATCAGATTTTTTCGAATGGGATTGCCATTATTCGTAATCAAATTGAATTCGAAAATTTTTCCAGCTTTTTCCAACCACCCATCGCTATTCACTTCCCAACCATGTTCTTGAAAGATGGCCTGAGCTGCTTGAGGATCGTACGGAAGTGGTTGAATATCTGAGTCATACCATTCGGTATTTTTGGGATACGGGCCAGTCGTGCGTTCGCCTTCTCCATACATCAAATACTGAATAATTTCATCGACATTGATGGCCATTCCTAAGGCTTTCCGAATGTCGGCATCCGCAAACAACGGCTTTCGATTGTTATATCCAATATAGGTGTAGGCTAAGCCCAAGCTCGAGAACCATTGATAGGTCGGATCATTTTTATAGCGATTGACTTGATGCGGTTGCGCCCCATAGAAATCTACCGCTCCTGTTTGAAATTCGATTTCCTGAGTAAGAAGATCAGGAATAATCCGCATGTAATAGTCTTGATATTGTGCCGGACCTTCCCAATATTGATCGAAGCGTTTGAGATGAATAAATTCATCTCCCTGCCATTCCACGAATTGGAAACGCCCACTGCCAACAGGATGTCGGTTGAATTGGCTATCGCGCATGCCAAACGTTTCTTGTGCTTCTTTTGATAAGCCTCGCTCTTGTTTTTCACGAGTTAAAGCCGCGTCATTGAGCAAATGCTCTGGGAGAATACCCATCGTCCAAGCATTGATGGCCGGGGAATACAGCCGCTTATAAATGATTTTCACCGTATAGGGATCCACGATCTCTATCGTTTTAATAGGCTCGAAATCCGGTGTTCGTGGCGAGAGGTTTTTCGGATTCATGATCGCTTCATACGTAAACTTCACATCTCCGGCATCGAATTCATGACCATCCTGAAAAGGCACACCTTGCCGTAGATGAAACACAATAATCGGATTATGCTCCTCAACAGAAAGGATTTCGGGGAATTTTTCACGAAGGGCCTGTTTCACGTCCTTAGTCAGTTCTTCTTTTGAATGAATCGCTTCATCGTAAGGAAAATGTTGAAAATATTGTTCCCCTAGAATGGGTTTCAGGCGATCAAATAAATCTTGATCAACTTGGGAAAGGGTAAAGGCCACTCGTTCCGGGACCTTGATGGTGACCTGGACATCTTGAAGCTGAGGTCTCCCTTCTGGATTCGGGAGTAATAAAGAAACGGTTTCATTTCGTTGAATGGCTGGCTGGAGTTCAAGCGATTGAACATTATTTTTTAAGTCTTCGTCCGTTCCTGATTGCCAGTATTGATAAATTTTCTGAAAAAGACTTTTCCCCGTGACCTCTGTTCCATCGGGAAATCGATGATGGACATTCACGGTAAGGTATGCCCGTTCAGTAATCTGCCAATCGGTGGCTAAGCGACCCCGTAAATCCAAATTCTCATCAAGGTCCAAAAGTCCTTCGAAAACCTGACTCACAATATTGGAACTGGCTGAATCGGCATTCAAGGTAGGATTGAGAATCTTGGCATCACCACTCGACCCCTCAATGTACGTCACCAGACGATTGGGGTTTCCAGCCGCTTGATTTTCGTAGGTAGGAACCCAGAAATATGATTGAAGAAGGAGAAGAACGAGGACCAAAGGAATGAAGAGCAAGAGGCGTTTAACAATCATTTATCGTAGGGATCACGAGAGAAACTAAAAATATATCAATAGTATCAAGAACTTTTAGGGGATGCCATGCCTGATTGTTGTTATCCACAGCCAATATCTTGCTTCTACTTGCATTCAGCCACGTGAACAATTTTATCTTGCAGTCTTTTTTTGATTTCGCTACACTCCGCGTTCCTTTTTTTTGACAGCCCTTCTCACGTCGGTGTGGCCATACATACGTTCTGTGACTGTGCTCGGTAGAAATCTTTTCGACATCCCCATTCAATGCTGACCGGCCAATCTTTACATTTTCACCCCTTCCCTCATCGATTCCGGATGAGTTCTGTATCCCATTCGTCTTTATTCTTCCGTCAATCTGACGTTCGACATGCAGAGTGCCGTTTCCCGAGGAGTCTGTTGAAGGAGGGTGTTTCATGGAGGATCAATCTCATTCACGCACCGTCTTAATCGTTGACGACCATCAAGGTCTGATTTCACTCATCCAACGGTGCCTCTCTCGAGAAGGGCTACACACAGCTGTCGCTCATAGTGGCCAAGAAGCCCTCACCTGGCTCTCATCGCATCACACTGATCTTCTCCTTCTAGATTTACAGCTCGCCGATATGTCCGGCGAAGATCTGATCCAGCAACTCAAACAACGCAATCTTCTGCTTCCATTTATCGTTGTCACAGGGCAAGGCGACGAACGCCTTGCCGTCAAAATGATGAAGCGTGGCGCTCGCGATTATTTCATTAAAGACAGCAGCCTCATCGAGCTTCTCCCGTCTATTGTGATGCAAACCTTTGAACAGATCCATCAAGAACAGCGTCTAAGACTCACCGAGGAAACGTTGCGGGAAGAACGCGAGCGCATGGCAATTACATTGTCCTCGATCATAGAAGGCGTCTTCACGACAGATACACGAGGACGCATTACCTACATGAATCGTATGGCAGAAGAACTGAGTGGATGGACGCAGCGAGACGCTATGGGACGATCGATTGAAGAAATCGTACGATTTCTTCACGCATGCGGAAATACCCAAGAAAACCATCCCGTTACTCAGGCTTTACAGGTTGGGACACCTCTTCACCCGCTTGATCATTACCAATTGTTTGATCCAACCAAAGGTGAACGACCCGTTGTCTATAGCGTGTCCCTCTTACGACGATCAGACGGCAACCTCGTTGGAGCCGTCTTAATTCTGCGTGATATGACCGAACGAATCAAATTAGATGAAGAACGCCTAAAGGCTAGTAAATTAGACTCTTTGGGACTCCTCGCAGGTGGCATTGCGCATGATTTCAATAACCTTCTCACGACGATCCTCGGTAATCTTTCTATGACGAAGGCTTGGGTCAATTCCAGAGATCATCTGTTTAATTTCTTATCCGAAGCAGAGAATGCCTCGCTCCGTGCTAAAAAACTTACGCAACAACTCCTTACGTTTGCCAAAGGGGGAACTCCCCTCAAAAAACCAGTAGCCCTACGACAGGTGATCCCTGAATCAGCAACTTTTGCCCTCTCTGGCTCGTCGACTCGCTGCCAATGTGATATCCCCGATGACCTCTGGCTCATTGAAGCTGATGAAGGACAAATCGGCCAAGTGATTCACAATTTGGCTGTCAACGCGCATCAAGCTATGCCCGCAGGAGGTCTCTTGACGATTCGTGCAGAAAACGTGACGCCAACGACTCAACAAGCCAAGCAAGATACGCTACTCGCGGCAGGAAGCTATATAAAATTGACGATCCAAGATACGGGAAACGGCATCTCACCTTCTGCCTTGCAGAAGATTTTTGACCCGTATTATTCCACAAAACAGACGGGTAGTGGACTGGGTTTAAGTACGGCTTATTCCATCATTAATAATCATCACGGTACAATTTCCGCCTCATCTATAGAAGGACACGGGTCTACCTTTGTCATTCACTTACCGGCGACTCAGGGAACCCCAACACGCCCCCAAGCATCCCCCTCACCCATGACAGGAGAAGGCCGCGTGCTGATCATGGATGATGAAGAATCTATTCGTCTTCTCTTAGGCGAAATGCTACGCCATCTCGGATATGATGTGCAGTGTGTCTCGGAAGGGAAAGAAGCCCTTGAGCGTTATCAAGAGGCCTATCACGCTGGCCAGCCTTTTCATGCGGTTATTCTGGATTTAACGGTACCAGGTGGTTTAGGAGGAAAAGACACCGTTCAACAACTGCGGCAATTTGACCCGCAGGTCAAGGCTATTGTCGCAAGCGGGTACTCGAACGATCCTGTACTCTCCCGCTACTCGACGTTTGGGTTTCATGGTGTCGTCGCCAAGCCCTTTCGTCTCACAGAGCTGAGTCAGGTACTGCATCAAATCACAGCATGATCAGAAAACTTGGTATGGAATCATAAGGATGACACTCAGATGGGGATTATAACTCTATTTTGACTTCACCTTCTTCAACAATTGTTTCGTAAGCTTGAATATTGCTCGAGGGGTTGGTCGCACAATGACCGGTCTTGACGTTATATTCCCATCCATGCCAGGGGCAGGTTACCGTCTCACCTTCTAGATCACCTTCACCTAAAGGCCCACCCCGATGGAGACATAGGTTATCTGTCACATGGAACCCCCCATCCACATTAAAGACTGCTAGACACTTATCCTTTGCTTCTACCACAATCCCATTTCCTGGACTGACCTCATCTGTTTTTGCTACTCGAATCCACTCTCCCATAACCTCTCCTTCTTCAAGTCAGATAATGCACCCTACGCAACGATCATTTATTTCTGTAACGGCTCCGTAATTTTCTTCAGCATACTGGAAAGTGTTGGAGCTGATCTTTTCTCTTCCGCTTCACTTTGTTGGGTTTGGTTCACCAATGTTCGTGCAATCTGCATAATGGCCTGTGTCTGAGGAGAGTCAGGATTCTTGGCCACTATCGGACTGCCCTCATCACCTCCTTCTCGAATGGCCGGATCCAGCGGAATGCGACCAAGAAAGGGGATCTGAAATTTTTTTGCGGCCTGCTCGCCTCCACCAAAAGAAAAAATCTCACTGCGCTCTCCACAATGTCCACAGACAAAATAACTCATATTTTCCACGACGCCGAGTAACGGCACATTCACTTTTTTGAACATCGTCATACCTTTTCGAACATCAGATAGCGCAACTTCTTGCGGAGTCGTCACTGTAATGGCCCCAGTTAAGGGCACAAGCTGAGAAAGTGTCAATGGCACATCTCCAGTTCCTGGAGGAAGATCAATCAACAAATATTCCAGGTCACCCCAGACCACATCCCGAAAAAATTGTTGAATGGCCGAATGTACCATTGGACCTCTCCATACGACCGGCGTATCCTCCGGAACAAAAAATCCCATGGAAATGACCTTCACTCCATGCCCTTCAGCTGGAGAAATCTTCTCTCCTTCTTTGATCGGCTCTTTGGTTACCCCAATCATCATCGGAATATTCGGACCATAAATATCCGCATCCATGACTCCAACGGCATAGCCTTCTTGCTTGAGAGCAATTGCTAGATTCACCGTCACAGTGGATTTACCTACCCCTCCTTTTCCGCTACTGACTGCAATAATATGCTTTACACCAGGAATCGGATTTTCCTGCGGCTGATCAGCAGCACCTGCCGAACCCGAGGGATGTTGCTCTGGAGCCATGTATCATTCTCCTTTTTGAAACAATATGAAGGACACTCTTGCGACAAAACACAACCGTAAGGATCTCCAGCTCAGTTATTCATCGATGCATCATACAGACGCCATACGTTTCCTGACACCCGTTCAAAAAAGAAACGAGCTTCTCGTAGGCCCACTTAATAACTCTCTAAGAGAAAACCGACTGTAAGGAGAATACTGTAGGTCGAAAACCGTTACCCAAGTTGCGTTGCAAATTTTTTGCGCGAACGCCCTATGAGAGGTTCATGATGATTTTGACGATTGGCAGCAATCACCGGGTCCAAAATTTCGCCACATGTAATACATCGCCAGCCAGAAAAGTACATGGCACCTGCTTCATCTGCCACATCCCCAAATTTATCCTGAATCATAATTCCCTGACATCGTGGACAATCCATACACCGCACTCCTTCCTAACACGCCATATAATAAAAAATGAATTCGTAGGTCAGGATATATAGCAATTGAGATACCGAAATTCATGTTGAATAAGTTATTGATCTAGAAAGATTTTTTGAAATACCAATAACTAAATTGTTTCAAAATGAAACTCAAAAAATTATCAGAAAGAGACGCAATAGTATAAATAGTTGATTATATTGACTATTTTTACAATATACACCAATTGGTATCAAGTGATCCCAAAATGAAACATTCTAGACCTCAGGCTTGAGGCCAAGTTGTTTTACTTTTCGCCATAATGTCGAGCGTCCAATGCCTAGCTGTTGGGAAGCTTCTTTAAAATGCCAACCTGATTTATCCAATGCACGAGCGATAGCTTGTCGCTCAATGGACTGTAAAGATTCCGTATCCTCCCATTCTCGATGTTCACAATAGTGTCGTTGTAAATCAGCAGGAAGATGCTCAAATTGAATGATGTGCTCTTCACAGCAGACAAAAGCATGCTCCATCACATTCTGTAATTCCCGGATATTCCCAGGAAAGGGATACTGCTCAAGAGCGATAAGCGATTGCGGAGAAAGCCCGGAAATCTTCTTATGCATTTCCCGATTAAATTTCTCCCGAAAATGATTAGCTAATAATGGAATATCATCCGAGCGGTCCCGAAGGGGTGGGAGTACGATAGGAATGACTCGAATCCGATAATATAAATCCTCTCGAAAACGACCTTCTCGAACGGCCTCTTCCAAATTTCGATTTGTCGCAGCCACAATTCTGACATCGACGCTAATCGTTTCATTGGAGCCAACTCGCTCAAACTGCCCTCGCTCGAGCACCCCCAACAATTTTACCTGCGTTGCCAAGCTCATTTCGCCAATTTCATCAAGAAAAATGGTACCCCCATTCGCAATTTCAAAACGTCCAGGTTTATCAACATAAGCATTCGTGAAGGCGCCCCTCACATGACCAAACAATTCGCTTTCCAATACCCCTTCCGACAAACTCGCCCCATTCACCACAATAAATGGGGCCTGCTTTCTGGGACTATGAGCATGTAAGGCATAGGCAATCAATTCTTTCCCGGTCCCACTTTCACCAGTAATCAAGACAGAGGATCTTGACGCCGCAATCCCCGGAAGCTTGGCAAAAATGTTTTGCATGAGAGGACTCCGACCGACAATATGATCGAATTGGACCTGTTCACCCAAACGATGTTTCAGCTCTGAGACCTCTGCTGTTTTCGCTGTAAGTTCTCGAACGAGCGAAATATCGCGAATAACCTCGATTAACCCAATCAACTTCCCCTCTTTATCTAACAAAAAATCCGTATTAATACTCACCGGTATTTGAATCCCATCTCGACGACGAACAATAGCCTCAAAATTAGAGACACGCTCACCTCGAAGGGCTCGTTCCAACACACAATCCTGACTCGAACAAATATTGCTTTGGATTAAAACATCACAAGCCAGTAACATTCCGGAGTCCGCCACGTCATAGCCCAACATGGTCTGCATCGCACGATTCAGAAATGTGACATGTTTTTGCAAATCAATCGTCATGACCCCATCACTAATACAATCTAAAATGGTTTCTGCCCCACTGGAACGGGAGAATGTCTCAGTTTCTGCCATAGAATTCCCCACTCGAACTAAAGAAAACTCTCAACTCGACCTTTTCTTTCACATATTGTTATGTTAGGAAGATTAAAAGACATCGGAAGACAGCAACACCAACCAACACAGCTTCATGGGTAGTGTAAAGCAACCCCATTTCATTCCACAAACCCTTAGCACCAAACTTACTTGCATCCACTGGGAAGATCCGGGGCAACAGTGTCTTGAAACAACCATTGCCCTTTCCTAAGAGTATATCTTCATTACTTGGACTCGGCTTACCGTATAATTAGCATTTGATGGACTTTCTCCCTAGCCTTGCACAACTGCCTTACCCGGAAATTGATCCCGTCTTTTTTCGCATTGGACCTTTAGCATTTCGATGGTACGGCCTTATGTATCTGTTGGGCTTAGGAGGCGCCTACTGGCTCATCAAGACTAGAGCAGCACACAAGCAGGTCTCGCTCCCTCCTCAACAGCTGTCCGATTTAATCGTGTTTGCAGCATTTGGGGTCTTTATCGGCGGACGGTTAGGGTATGTCCTGTTCTATAACTTACCTTTTTACCTGGACAATCCACTCAAAATCGTTGCGGTGTGGGAAGGAGGCATGTCATTCCACGGTGGATTACTCGGAGTCTGCGTGGCCCTTGTGACATTTTGCAAAAGACGCGGTTTTTCTATGGCAGTCATTGCTGATTTGGCAGCAGGAGCGGCTCCGATTGGGTTGGGCTTTGGACGGATAGGAAACTTTATTAACGGCGAGTTATTTGGAAGAGCAACCGATGTCGAATGGTGTATGGTATTCCCTCAAGGAGGGCCTGAATGCCGGCATCCATCTCAACTCTATGAAGCTGGCCTAGAAGGACTGACTCTTTTCATTTTGTTAACGATCATGAACCGATGGGCGACTCCACCCGGCACGCTATTTTGGACCTTCATCAGCGGCTATGGGATGGCCCGATTTTTCGTCGAGTTTTTCCGCGAACCCGATAGCCATTTAGGATTCATCTTTCAATGGGTGACCATGGGACAACTCCTCTGCATCCCCATGATTGTCCTCGGCCTCATCATGATCCTTCACGGATATCGACGCTCTCGTGTCTCTTCTTAAAACGATTGATATTCCACAGTCCCCTTTTCACAATTCTACTATCTTTCTCCGAGACTCATGCTTTCGCTTCTCGCACCACAATTTTCAACGTACTTTTGAAGTGCCTACTCTAGGAAACGAGTTATTGTCCTGTATGGACGCTCCCGAGCATGCAAAGGTTTTTGAACGAATGCAGCGAGTCAGGATTGCCGTCATGTATCCGGCCTGTTTCGGCGGGCGTATGCCTGCGGGCCGTCATGGAATCCGCCTCTCAGAAGGTCGGGGGAGCCATGCCCCGTCAAATGTTCGAGCTTTGTGCTCGGACAATACCTCGGGTTGGATCTCTCCGGGCTACCTTTTTCGCCATCCCGTCCTCTGGCCCCTCGCATTTCCTACTTCGTCTTACGTGTGAATGTCTAGAGCGTTGGTTCCATCACCCACCGCACTGCCATCTCACATCGTACGTCCTGTTGGGCGCTAAGCCACGGCCTTGAAGAATTGCTGAGCTCTCATCATTGCCCAAACAGGTCTGGCCGTTTTATGCGCCATCGCGACGAGCACCACATTCGTTGGGCGCCTTGTTACTAACGCCTCAATCCAAGGCGAGGGCTTCTTGGGTACCCCGCTCTGCCAACGCAGCACGACTCGAGCCCCCTGAACCAGGAGACGCCGGAGCTACCCATCGCCACGCTTTGAGATACACCCCAACCGCCTTTTGCCACCGGAGGAATGCTGTCGTGGGACGAGGCCAAGCCAGGCCGACAGGCGTCGACCAGCTTTAAATTGTGAGCCAGCGCCAATGGTAGCGACAAAGGCTGTGGCCGTAAGCACCCCGCCCCCTGGAATGGTCGTCAAGCGTGGGCTGGCCTGCTGGGAGCGATGCCACGCCTGCCGTTTACGCTCCAGTGTTCAGCTGGCTTCCTTGCCTGCCTGAAGCTGAGAAATCAGGCCTCCCCGTGCTTCGCAGGCAACGGGTGGGAGCCCTACGTCATCTGAGTTGTCAATCATCACAAGCCGTTCATTGCCCCGTGCGGCCCCCTGGCTCACGCTCCTCCCGAATGCGCTACAAGGCCCTCGCACTGCATTGATGAGCATCGTGCGTTGCTTGACCAGGAGTTCTCGTGCCCGATGAAGCATCAACACGGCTTGTTGCTCAGCACTCTTGATTGGGGCAACCCGCATACGGGGCCGCCCCACGGCCTCGGCGAGGGCTTCGGCATCCGCAACATCATGTGTATTGGTTTTGACAAATGGGCGGACAGATTGCGGGGGAATCAAGCGCACCTCGTGGCCCTGGGTGTTGAGCTCTCCGGCCCAGTAATACGCACTCCCACAGGCTTCCATTCCAATGAGACAAGGCGATAACGTCCCAAAGAATTTCACCAGTTGCCCGCGTCTTGCTTGCGGAGCACCACGTGCCCTTCATGATCAATCCCGTGCACCTGAAACCCACTTTTTGCTCAATCAAGCCCAATGGTGGTGATGGTGTCCATCAATTCCTCCTGTGTATAAAGGGCTGTGACGGTGAGTCTACCGCCACAGCCCTCGAACAGGAGCGTCCATACCATTACATGTCGTGTCTGAGCTGTTGCTTACGCGGCGACCGGGATCATGGGTGCTTGTTCGATCCCATCAATACATGAGATGCCCACAACAATTTTGGGCAACTCTTTGTATCCTCGTAGTCGTCTCCAGGTTTTCTCCCCACATTGACCCAACTTGACCAGCATGTGCAGCATGCCCTCACGGGTGAGCCAGCCCTTCGTGCGGGCCGTCCGATGCCGAATCGTCCCAAACGTCGATTCGCTGGGATTGGTCGTCCGCAGACTCGGCCAATGGGCTGCGGGGAACACATAGAACATCCGTAGCTTCTCCCGATCTTTTTCCAAGCAGGCTGTGGCTTTGAGGGACTTTCAGACATCGGTCTTCCAAAAACTCTCGAAGGCCTGCTCGGCATCCCCTTTAGTCCCAGCGCGCCAGATATTTGGTAAGGCCTGTTTGGCTGTCGGTTGTACTCTTTGGGGCATCGCATTCAAGACATTCTGCGTCTTATGGCACCAATAGCGTTGATGCCGTGGGCCGGGAAAGATTTCCCCCAACGCCGCCCAGAAGCCCAGCGCCCTATCCCCAATGGCCAAGGCCGGGGCGGTGAGCCCGCGGGCTTTCAAATGCAACAAGACTTCGCACCAACTTTGGGTGGATTCCCGACTCCCATCGTCCATGGCCAACAGTTGTTTTGCCCACTTTTGCCAAAACAAAAGTGGGGCGACTCCCTAGGCGAAACCCAGAAAATTTCAAGAGGACAACAGATTCTCAAGAAAAAAAGGAACGTCCTGACTTGATGGGATTCCCACTTTCGTAGGAATGACAGAGACGATGGAATGCTATTTTTTATTGCTCTGATGATTAGGTGTATACATTTGAGGATGTGACCGCGGTGCGCTGGTTAATGATCTCATGCAATATGATCAGGTTTGTCTTTGGCGGCATAGGCACGGCAACTGGCGAGGATTTGGTTAGGGCGTTTTCTGCGGAGGGCCCTTCTCTTGGATCCTTGGTTCGCGCTTATGTGCAAGGATCTTCTGAACCATCATTCGATGTGTTGCTCTCTGAGATTCTGAAACATCCGGACGCTAATCTTCAAACCATTGAAGCGGTGATTCGAGATATTCCTCAATTATCAAAGCTCGCGCGAAGGACCACGGGTATGAACCCGTGGGTCTCTATGTGCGCCTGGCATGACGCACTGGCCGCTGTTGAAGTGCTGGTAACAGCACGGAGGAGAATACCCTGAAGACCAGACAGAAGGGATCAACATCCTGAAAAAAAGTCAGAAGGTTGCCCGTTTGGCTAGCCTGAAACGTCATTGGGATAGGGAAAGTCGTGGACGAAAGGTAGGCGTGAGGGCACCGAGGAGTCGACCCAGTGCGGCGAGGACGGAACAGAAATGGAAATGGGGACCCCGAATCTTGGAAGAGATGCCAAAGTGGGCAGACATCACGGGTCGTAGGCACCCGGTCCAGGCCAGGAGGCCTCAAGCCGTCCGGCCATCCGCGGTGTGAAGGGAGATCACGGAGAACGTGCGATGAAAGTCAGAGACATGCTGGTGAAGGACTATGAACCGAGACAACTGCAGCAGGCATGGCAACGGGTCCGACAAAATACCTGGGCAGCGGGGATAGACCAGAAACGGTAGACGAATTTGCGCAGCGGGAGGACCACCTTCTGGTGCGAATTCATGCCAAGCTGAAGGCAGGGCACTACCGCTTCCAACCAGCCAGACGAGTGTTGATCCCGAAAGCCGAGCTATCCAAGATGAGGAAGCTAGGGATACCGGTCGTCATGGACCGGATCGTGAGAACCAGTATGCACAGCGTATTGGAAGAGTTCTTCGAGCCGGCCTTCACGGCTTCCACCTTCGGTTTCCACAGGGGCAGCAGTCGGCATCAGACCATACGGTATGTACAGAGGTTGGTACAAAAGGGAAGAGAATGGGCGGTCGCGGTAGACCTGCAGGCATTCGTTGCTGAGATCCCTCATGGGCTCATCTTGAAACTGACTCGGCGCAAGGTAGCCGATGAGCCGTTGGTGACACGGGTCGCGAGACTCCTCAAAGCCGGGGGCATTGTAAAGAGGAAGTTTGACTAGATGACGAAAGGTTGTCCGCAAGGCTCACCATTTTTCACGATGCTCTCCAACACCTTCTTGAATGAACGGGACCACTACTTGGAAGAACGACACCTGGGGTATGCTTGCTGGACGGATGACTTTGTGATCGTCGTGCGATCGGAAAGAGCGGCTCGGCGGGTGATGGAGGGGAAGATCCGGTATCTGGAGGAAGAACTGGGGCTGAGGGTGAATCAGGAGAAAAGTCGGGTGGCCCCGATCAAGGAGGGGACTTTTCTGGGGTTTCAGCTCCTGAGGGGGAGGTTCCGAGTCAGCAAGACCGCCAGGCTCCGATTCAAAGACCGAGTCCGGGAACTGATTCCCCGCAACAACCCCTTATCGATGTTCCAAGGGATCCACGAGCGGAACAGCTATGGGCGAGGCGGGGTGGTCTTCCTCCATGACGAAACAATCGCTTTCTCCCGAACCTGAGGGGTTCGGTGACTGATCGAAGAGCGGTATGCCTGGCCGGTACCGATCGTACTGTTGGGAGGGGGTTGCCTACGAGCTACCCCCTACCAGATTGGTGAAATGTTTTTTTTCGAGATAGGATCAGATCCCTTTACTTTGTCTGAAAATTTTTCGTATAGTGTCTTCAAATTTTGCCTTTTTACTATCCTTTATAATTTTCTTAAACAGTAGTTCTAAGTTCTGGTTTCGCTTTTGCTGCGAATGGCGTGATCTTTTTATGAAATTTTGTAGCGAGCTTTTCTCACAGAAAAACGGGGATTTTTATTAGAAGTCATTTTTCGTCTATTATCACGTTACAGCATCCAAATAGAAATCACTTCTTTAAAATAGTTAGGCCATTTGATTACTCATGAGGTCTTTGAGAAATGTGGTATGATTTGAGATGCGTTTCTAAATTCTAAGGAGCCACGTATGGGAAAAACGACAACATTAGTAGAGGTGATCCAGCGGTTGATTGTGGTTGGTCGGCCCAAGGGATACATCACCTTGAAAGATTTGACGCAGGCCCTTCCTGCCGAGCAAATCACGTCTGAACAATTACATGCGATCTTGGGTGCGTTACATGAGGCGAGCATCCAAGTCATTGATCCTTCTAAAAGGACGGTATTGCAGTTGGCTTCCCTAAAAAAGAGTGCTGGTCTTGAGGATGCTGATGAGTCAGAGGAAGAACCTGATTCCTCTTTAGATATTGATTTAACTCCAGGGGAACCGACACGAATTGATGATCCGGTTCGGTTGTACTTAAAAGAAATGGGTCGTGTGCCGCTTTTGACACGTGAGGGGGAGATTGATCTTGCCAAGCATATTGAAGAAGGGAAGCGAGATTTGGCTTGTTCTGTCTATGGTATGCCGGTGAATATTCAACACCTTGAATCACTCTATGATCAATTAAAACAAGAGGAGATTCGAGTACGAGATATTGTCTTATCTCAGGAAACATTAGAGGATGAGGATGTTGAAGAAGAGCCTATAGCGAGCGAGCAAGAGGATGAAGAACTTCGACTCCGTACACTTGAAAGCTTAGGCACTGTTCGGAAGCTTGGGCGGAATCTTCTTTCCCTCTATACTCAAAATCGCGAGAGAGGAACATCTAAAACCAAACAAGTTCACATTGAGAAACGTCTGAAGGCTGTTACTGATCAGTATGTCGATCAAGTTGAGTCGTTGAATTTACATCAACGTGTGAAAGATGCGATGTTGATGCGAATCAAAGATTTAGGACAGGAACTTCGTTCTGCTGATCAAGTGATTGCGCGGAATACGAAAAAGCTGGGTTTTGTCGGGCAAGACGGGATTCAGGTCATTGGCAAAAAATCGAAGGTGGTGACCAAAGCAACAGGTACTAGACGAAAGGCTCAACTGACTCCTGAAGAAATTGAACGACTGAAGAAAAATGTGCAGGCTGCAAAAGAAGTCATAACTAAAATTCAGGATGATGTGCTCGCTATGCCCTTAGAAGAGTTTAAGTCGGCATTGGTCCTTTTAGCCGATGCTGAAGAAAAGGTGAAACGGGGAAAAGCCAAGTTGATTGAAGCCAATTTACGACTGGTCGTCAGTATTGCACGAAAATACACGAATCGAGGCTTGCAATTTATTGATTTAATTCAAGAAGGCAATATTGGGTTGATGCGTGCAGTGGATAAGTTTGAATATCAACGGGGTTATAAATTTAGTACCTATGCCACGTGGTGGATCCGGCAAGGTGTCACTCGTGCGATTGCCGATCAGGCGAGGACGATTCGCATTCCTGTGCATATGATTGAAGCCAATACCAAGCTTGCCCGGACGGCTCGACAGCTCGTACAGCAATTAGGACGTGAACCCACTCCGGAAGAAATTGCGGAACGGATGGGATTGACTCCGGAAAAAGTTCGCATGATGTTGGATATTTCCAAAGGGACGATTTCGCTGGAGACTCCGATTGGTGAAAAAGAAGATAGTCAATTAGGCGATTTGATTGAAGATAAAAATGCGGTGTCACCCATGGATGCCGCAAATCGATATGACTTGCAACGTCAAATAGCCAATGCGCTAGGTGTGTTGACTCCCCGGGAAGAGACCGTCATCCGAAAACGATTTGGGATTGGCGATAGTACTGATCATACCTTGGAAGAAATTGGTCAGGATTTTGATGTGACGCGTGAACGAATTCGTCAAATTGAAGCCAAAGCTCTCAAAAAATTGAGGCATCCCAGTTGTAGCCACAAGCTTAGGAGCTTGGTCGATCATCTATAATCACGAGTGATTCGTGAGTATTGGACAAGGCCTCGTCATGCATGTGACGAGGCCTTGTTTTTTTGCTCTATCGTTTTTTGGGATCTTTGAGTGTGTTGGCGGAGTTATACTCGAAAGTAGTGCATGGAGTAAGTTGAAAAGGCGCGGCGTCTCGGGGTGCAATGGGTGTTGCGAACCATCCACCACTCAACCAGAAAGGAGAGATGCCACGATGCAGAAGCGTAGCAAATCAGAGCAAGAAGATCGAGGAGGCACGGATTCGCTGACGGACGTGATTCGGATAAGCGCGCAACAGCTGCTGGCGCAAGCCCTGACAGCGGAAGTGGCGGAACTCTTGTCCACTTATGCGTCCCAGCGCAATGAGCAGGGACATTCGCGAGTGGTCCTCAGTAGGCATCATCCGAAACGGGACATTCAAACAGGCATTGGGCCGATGACGGTGGGAGGACCCAAAGTCCGGAGTCGCCAGGGCGATCCGGTGACATTTCACTCGGCGCTGGTCCCGCCGTATGTACGCAAGACGGCCAGCTTGGCAGCGGCACTCCCATGGTTGGACTTGCAAGGGATCTCTCCCGGGGAGATGCAGCCGGCCCTGGAAGCCCTGGTGGGCCCTGAAGCCAAGGGGCTGTCGGCGAGTACAGTCGCACGGCTCAAGCAGGCCTGGCGAGAGGAGTCTGGCATCTGGCGACAACGTCGACTCGATGCCACCCAATGGGTCTCTATCTGGGGCGACGGCATCTACAGTGAGGGACGGGCGGAGCCGCAGCACTTGTGTGCGTGGGTGGTGATTGGCATGAATGTCCATGGGGAGAAACAGTTGTTGGCCCTGGAAGACGGTGTGGGTGAATCTACCCAAAGTTGGCGGGAAGTCCGGTTGCCGCTGAAAGCCCGCGGACTCAACGCCCCCGCCTTAGCTATTGGCGATGGGGCGCTGGGCTTCTGGGCGGCGTTGGAAGAACTCTTCCCGGAAACGCGGCAGCAACGCTGTTGGGGACATAAACCCTGGAATGGCCTCAAGGCGTTGCCCAAGAGCGGGCAGCCCAAAGCGAAACAGGCGTTGCACGAGATCTGGCCGGCAGAGACCACAGCCATCGCTCCCCGAGCCTTTGAGGTGTTTCTGGATACCTATGAGGCGAAGTCTCCCCAAGCCACGGCATGTTGGCAGAAGGACCAGGAAGAACTCCTGATGTTCTCTGCCCTTCCGGCTGCTCATTGGCCAAGTCTTCGAAGGACGAATCCCAGCGAATCGACGTTTGGGACGATTCGGCATCGGACGGCCCGAACAAAGGGCTGCCTCACTCGTGATGGGATCCTGCACATGCTGGTCAAGTTAGGCCAGTGTCCCGAAAAAACGTGGCGACGCTTGCGAGGATTCCGAGAGTTGCCCAAAGTCATTGCAAGTAGTCAAGTTCCCGATGGAATCGAAGACTCAATTATGGACTCAGTCGCCGCGTGAGCAATTTGCTCAGACACGACAATTGACAATAACTCTAGGAACGCTCGCCAAGATCTTAGTTAATTCGAACAGATTATGAAGCGCACGCACTGAGATAGATTGACCCATGTATAGTTCTGACCTACTATGTTCCAAGGCATTGATGATTTTTTCCTCGTCTTCTGGAAAACTTCCGAAAAGTCTCTTCCAGTCCTTATTGTTATCATGAACATGTCAAGGAAAATATTTCGTCTCATCCTGATTAAACCATCTCATTATGATGACGACGGCTATGTCATTCAATGGCTTCGTTCCTCCATTCCCTCTAATACCCTAGCTGCCCTCTACGGCTTAGTCCTGGATTGCGCCAAACGACAAGTCCTTGGAAAAGATGTTGAGTTGGTCGTTGAGCCTTACGATGAGACCAACACGATCCTGCCAATTAAAAAAATTATTCACGCTATTCATGACGCGGGAAATGGAATGGTCGGATTCGTAGGCGTACAAACGAATCAATTTCCTCATGCCGTAGATTTGGCCGACCACTTTTTACAGGCAAACATTCCGGTGGTTATTGGGGGCTTTCATATCAGTGGCTGTTTGGCCATGCTGCCGACCTTACCCTCTGACATACAACAAGCTATGGATAAAGGGATTACATTGTATGCCGGTGAAGCAGAAGAGCACCTGGATGTGCTGCTCCAAGACGCCTATCACCATCAACTCAAACCGCTGTACAACGTGATGGACCAACTTCCAGCTTTGGAAGAAGCACCTTCGCCTTTTCTCCCCGCGCACATCATTCAGAACACACTCCGTCGACTTTCAAGTTTTGATGCCGGACGTGGTTGTCCATTTCAATGTAGCTTTTGCACAATTATCAATGTACAAGGCCGAAAATCCCGTTGGCGATCGGCAGATGACATTGAAGCCCTTATTCGTTCCAACCTCAAACAGGGTATCCGTCGGTTTTTTATTACCGACGATGATTTCGCACGGAATAAGGACTGGGAGGCTATTCTAGACCGCTGCATCGCCATGCGTGAGGAGGAACAGCTTCCGATTTCATTTACGATTCAAGTCGATACCCTGTGTCATAAAATTCCAAGATTCATTGAAAAATGCGCACGGGCCGGCTGTCGCAATGTGTTTATTGGATTGGAAAACATCAATCCCGACTCATTGGTTGGAGCCAAAAAACATCAGAATAAAATTTGGGAATATCGTAAGATGGCCCAAATGTGGAAAGACCATGGCTGCACAACCGTGGCCGGCTATATTCTAGGGTTTCCTTCGGATACACCCGAAACTATCGCTCGTGATATCGCAATCATTAAAAAAGAGATTCCTCTGGATTGTCTGGAATTTTTCTGCCTCACACCCCTTCCAGGATCAGAAGATCATAAAGTTCTTCATCAACAAGATGTGTGGATGGAACCTGACATGAATTTTTATGACTTAGAACACGTTACGGTCACCCATCCAACCATGTCCAAAGAAACGTGGCAACAAGCCTACCGAACAGCTTGGGAACAATATTACACACCAGAACATGTCGAAACAGTGATTCGACGAGCAGCGGCCAAAGAGCAAAACATCAACAAAGTGACATCTTTTCTGACATGGTTTTATGGCTGCATCACGATTGAAGGTGTCCACCCTCTGGAGGGCGGCATCTTTCGCCGAAAGAGTCGAAAGTTACGTCGTCCGACACTTCCACGAGAACACCCTCTTGTGTTTTATCCGAAAAGAACCTTTCAAATACTCCAAGCCGGGTTGCAGTGGGGACTGCTCGTTTGGAAATTTCAACGAATCTTAAAACGTGTCAAGGCCGACCCGAACAAAAAATTTTATACCGACCTGGCCTTAACCCCCGTCCTCGAACAGGATAATGAAGACCTGGGACTTATGCAGGTCTTTGCAAACCATATCCCCGTCTCACAACTCACTAATCCACGGAAATCAAGCACGGCATCCGCGTCATAGAGTTTTTGCGTTTACTGATCCTGTTCAGATTTCATTAGGTTCCCTTTCTAAACTTCCCCAACACCATCGTTGTTACCTCTTCATCTTCTCTTCATGATTTTTCACCCATGGGGTTTCCCCTTTTTCATCCCACCCTTACCATGATTGGATTCCGGCATCCCCAACTGAACAACCAAGGCGAACACCAGATATTTTTCCTGTTCTTGTTGCTGTTCAGTTGAAGACAAGCTTCGCTTGAATAAAAAAGCAGACTAAAGACTCATTCAAGAAGGAGGAAGTAGTGATGGTGATATAGTGGTGGCGCAAACTACGATGAGAGCTATTGAAGCTGGCGAAGAAGGTGCTGTCGTTTAGAATATGAAAGACTATCGAGACGTTTTTGAAACTTTTGTCGCTGCTGCGAAGGCATGACTTCATTCAAACCGAGCTGGCGTTCTACCCTCAGTCGTTGTTCTAACGGCAATGTCTGAAAACGACCCCATAAGACCTCAATATCCTGGTATTGTTTTCGTTTTCTTCTCTTCCGTACGAGAGATTCTCTTGGCTTCTCCATTTTCTTGATTTCAGCTTCATACTGTGCGTTCAATCGTCGTTGACGATCGATGAATTGTTTCCGTGCCCTCTTAATCGTTTCAAGAGCCCTGGCTTGTTCTTCAGGATTCATCGCTTGCCAACGCGGGGATCGGCGTAATCGATCTTCAAAGTTAGCAAACGGAACAGCTTTCTTCGGTTCTTTTGGCTGTATTGCTTTATGAATTTCCGATGGAGGATAGTTTGGAAAACCTTGAGCCGCCGCTTCTCCAATGAGGCCGATAGAACCCAAGAGACTTCCCAAACCCCAAACAAAGAATAATAGTGGTTTATAGAAACCGGGCCAACACATTGGTCCCTCTTTTTGACTGAATCAGGAAACCCAGTTCAATTCCATCACATGACAGTCTACACGAGTCGACGTTTTCGCCAATCCTCTGCAACCCCTACTACTATGCTTATCCTTTCAGCCTTAAAACAAGGCATCCAAGCCAGAACTCCTATGAATAAGGACGAGGGTGACCATCCCTAGCTCATGCATATGGTTTTGCGATGGGAGAATAAACGTCTGTCATAACTGAAAACAAGACTACCGACTTTATCCCATGCTATAGAAAAATTCTTCTTTAATGATTTTCCCGTTTTCGACAGTAAATAACCCCATTTCTTCCATGGTCATACGTTGTCCAGTGTGCTTAGGAGTTACATCGAACTTAAAATAGACAACAAACCGATTCTCATGAGGAAAAGGGCCTTGCACATCTCCTCCATGCACTTCATGATTATCAACCCACCATTTGTTTTTCCCTTTAATCGCTTCAATTCCGGTTTGTGTCTGCCCCATTCCCAGCATCGCCACAGGTTCGATGCTAACAATATCCGAGCTATAAAACTTTTCGATCGCGTCCAGATTTTTCCCTTGTCGACAGAGCTCCACTAATTCCGTTCCAATTTCCTTCGTATCCATCACGGCTCCTTTCGTCAAAAAAACTCATGTAAACATAAACGTTTCGTAGTTAGGATATGCCCACTTTTGTTCCCAGACGAGTGAGGCATCCTGACCACCCCTGTTGATGTTTGTCACGTGTTTCCTCTGTTGGGAACTGATCATGCGTTAAAACCATTTCCGTCCCAGTGTCAATCTGACGAAGTTCGACGGTGACAAGCGTCTCAGCCCGCGAAATGTTTGTCCCCCCTCCACAACCTCCTCCTTCTTCCCATGCCCAGGTGAACACTAATCGTTCGGATTGGCGAATTTCACGATAGATTCCACCAACAGTGTGAGTTTCTCCAGATGGGTCTTTCATTTGAATCCGATACGAACCGCCTACGCGAAGGTCAACCTCTGCTAGCGGCGTCGAAAAATTGGCAGCTGGGGCAAACCATTGCATTAGCGCTTTCGGGTCCGTCGAAGCTTGGAAGACCGTTTCGGGACTGGCGGTGTAGCGCCGAGTGAGTTGAAGTGAATTGGTTGATGAGACAGCCGTTTTTTCCATACGTTATCCTCCTTTACCCGTGAATCAGATGAAGCTCGTTGAAGGTATTGTCCTAACGAATCCAATCGTGTATTCCAAAAAGTCGTATATTCCTCAAGCCACTGCTGTGCCTCCTGTAACGGCCTTACACGTAATTGACAACGATGAAGGCGTCCTTCTTTCATGCGAATCAGCAAGCCAGCTTCCTCAAGAATACGAAGATGCTTAGAAATGGCCGGCAAAGAAACAGGAAAAGGCTCAGCAAGTTGGGTCACCGTAGCTTCGCCAAGAGCCAATCGCTGCACAATGGCTCGACGGATGGGATCGCCTAAAGCCGAAAATGTTCGATCAATAGCTATCATATAGTTAACCTTTTGGTTAAATTTAGAGAAATATCAGGAAGCCTGTCAAGCCAAAGTAAGATCTTAGGCATCATCAGAATGGATTCACCAATATGATCACTCCTCTTTGCACACCTAGACAGAATATGGAATAGTGGCTCAATGTTTCAGAGATTTGGTGTGATCATTCTTTGTGGCTTGTGGAGTATTTCCCCAGCATGGGGAAGGGATTCCTCCATGTATATTAAGAGCTCTCTTCTGGAAGAAAAACCCATTCAGCTTGTTGATCGCATTCTCCAAGATATTCAAGAATTAGCCAACCCAAAATTTCAGGGACGCCAAGCGGGAACAGCTGGTGGGAAAAAATCGGCTCGGTTTGTCGCGGAACGCTTCAAGACCTTAGGCTTGATACCTGTCGATCAAGGGACACCGCAACCACTCATTCAACAATGGTTTCAAGAAACACCTTTGACAACCACACAACTACTTACCCCGTCTCTTGTCAATCTTTTTTCTATCCAGAATCAGAGGAAAGACACAAAGGTGGTCCTACAAGTGGGGAAGGACTATGTCCCGGTCATGGATTCTCCAGCCGTCAATCTTACGACACCTATCGTCTTCGTAGGCTATGGGATCAGTGATCCCGCACGAAGGATTGATGCCTATCACAACATCAACGTGGATAATCGAATCATCCTTTTTTTGCGAGGGAAACCCCCTACGTATTCGCGTTGGATCACACTTGAAGAGAAAGTTCACACCGCTCAGGAAAAAGGCGCGGCAGGATTTTTGACAGTCACTGGTCCTTTGTTAATCGTTATGAAGCTCGAAAAGGTTTAGGACAAACCCCTTTGGCCATCTATTCCACGACCCCTGAAAACCGATCGATACCCGGAGTCTGGCTCGGAGGGAAGATCTTTGATCAACATTTGGCAACCATTCATGAATCCTTAGAATCACTGCAGCACCACACCAATGCCAACCCTGGGAAAGTCAGCCGCCAGCTTCCACTCTTAGCTCGCCTCTTCTGGAATACACGCCAAGGACCGGGAATGTTGATCAATGTCTTAGGCATGTTACCTGGACAAGACCCAAGCCTACGTGACGAGATCATTCTCATTGGTGCCCATCGAGATCATTTTGGGGAACAGGCCGGCCTTCATTTTCCAGGAGCCGATGACAATGCATCGGGAACGGCGGTGCTGTTGGAAGTGGCCAGACATCTCACAGAAGGTGGAAAAACCCCAAACCGAACTATCCTCTTCGTCTCATTCGATGGAGAAGAACGAGGGCTCCTCGGTTCCACATTCTACGTCAAAAATCCCTTTCGCCCCTTAGATCAAATCGTTGCCATGATTAATCTGGACCATATAGGAGTGGGCAACGGAAACTTGACCGTAGGCATCACACGATTGGAAAAATCAATCGCTGAGGAATCCGCCAAACACGTGGGATTAGCCGAGAAGATCAACGTCTACGGATATTTCCCCGGTGGAGATCATGTACTCTTTTACGAAGCGAAAGTCCCAACCATCACCGTTGTCAGCGCAGGCATCCATCCTCATTTCCATCAACCATCCGACACCGGCAATACGATAAACCCAAATGTGGTTAAGACGGCTTCGCAGTTTGTCCTAAGCCTTCTCAACATACTCGCTAATCCCACATAACCAACCAGGCCTTTTGCCTCACCCTCTCTCCGATTCCTCATACATCATTCCCAAAATTATTATTGGGAATCCATCTTTTCTCTTCTTTAAAGTAGAAAAACGTCCTGCCGAGATGTCTGGATAAATTCTCTGCACTCGTGAAGGAACGTAACCTTAATGCTTGACTTTTTCTACTTTCTTTTCTTTGATCACTTCAATTTCTAACTTGAGCTTAACCTCGTCGCCCACCATTAACCCGCCATTGTCCAGTAGCTTACTGAATTTCATGCCGAAGTCTTTTCGATTGAGTGTACCTTCTGCCGTAAACCCAGCTCGTGTATTACCCCATGGATCTTGGGCCATACCGTTGAACGTACCAACCAAAGTCAGGACCTTAGTCACACCGAGTAATGTGAAATCACCAATCGCAGTATATTGATCGCCTGACCTGGTATAGCTCTTCATTTTGAAGGTCATCGTGGGAAACGTTTTGACATCGAAAAAGTCTGCACTTCGTAAATGGTCATCGCGCTTTTGATGATCCGTCGTGACGGAGGCTGTTTGGATCACCGCTTCGATCGTCTTAAATTCTTGTTTCTCAGCATCCATCACAACCGTTCCCGAATACTCGGTAAACTTCCCTTTGGTTTTGGACACCACCATGTGAACGACTTCAAATCCCAGGGTCGTATGATCCTTGTCCAAGTTCCATTTGGCCATCTCTGCACTCGTGGCAGCTGCCATGCCCATGCTCACGCAACCAACGAAACCAATACACTTAACCCATTTCATCACTTTTTTCATGACACCTCCTCCTATGAATTATGAAGAAAACAGCAACCTCAGGCTGCCTTTTTCAAAAATTGCTCTATCAATGGGACAAGACCCTCAACATCTTGATAGCCATGCATGAACGTGGCTCTCGATTGTCCATGCTGGGCAAGTAAGGTCGGAAAACCTTCCAAGCCGAGCCGTCGCGTCTGATCAAATTCTTCCCACACCGCCTGTTTTGTCTGCGAATCGTGAAAGGTTTTACGAAACTGTGATATATCTATTCTCAATTTCATCACCAAGTCTTCGAGCACTTCGGGATTGGTCACATCGGCATTCTCTACGTAAAATGCCTCCTGAACACACTTCAAAAATTCCCATTCCTTTTGTGGAACAAGCTGTCGAGTCGCCACAACGGCTCGTGAAGCTGGTTCCGTATCATACGTAAATGTCGGTCCGATTTGACATGCAAAATTAAAGGGCTGACCAGTTCGTTTGTGGACCGCATACCAATGTTGAAGAAGATAGCTCCGCCTGGATTCGTCGAACCGCTCGGTATTACCTGGACGTAATCCCCCCAGCATCAACTGAAACGAAATCTTACCCTGATATCGTGCCCTCAATTCTTCAAGAACAGGTGAAAATCCCCAGCACCAGGAACACATAGGATCCGCGATATAGATAAGTGTGTGTGCCATTATCATAGATCTCCCATTGACAGGTCATTGAAACTCGTTGAACGACACTACAAGTCACCCACGTTCCAACCTTACCAGACGCGAAAGACCTGTCCATTCAAACGGCCTTCGACACTCTTACTATAGGCTTTGGCAACTTTCCATCCCGGCACCGGCACATGTCCACGGAAAAAGGCACCAATCCTTTCCATGGACTCTTCCAGCACACCAGGACTCACCGCGTTAACCCGAAGACCTCGAGGCATCTCAATGGACGCCCCCAAGACAAACCCCTCAACGGCCGCGTTAATCGGAGTCACGGCCACACCTCCTGGGATAGGATCCTGACTCAGAATTCCACTGGTCAGCGTAAAAGATCCACCATCATGTATGAAATCTTGGCCTAATAGAACCAGATTCACTTGTCCCAGAAACTTACTGTTGAGTCCCACCTCAAATTCTTTTTGTGTGAGTTGGTCCAACGGACCAAAATGCGCATTGCCAGCGACTGAGACGACGGCATCGACTTTTCCAATCGTTCGATACATTTGACGAATAGAATCCTGTGAGGTCATATCCACCTGCACGTCTCCACTCGTCCCACCCACCCGCACAATATCATGCCGCGTCCGTAATTCTTTCGTCACGGCACTCCCGATCGTCCCGGTGGCACCCACCACAATAATTTTCATGATGCTAACTCCAGTAATTGAAAAAACCAGAAGAGATATTCTCCCTCTTGCAAATTTCTTTCTAGCCTGTCTTAGAGGACGCCGCTTCCCCTCGGCAACTATCCCGTAACCGCACGAGCATATGTTGCATCATTGCAACCTCTTGCTTTGTCAGAGCCTGTTCAAAATACGGACGCATCACGTTTGCCTGTGCGGGGAAGACCCTGCGATAGAGAGTCTCTCCCTTCCGTGTTAATTGAATATTGGTAGCCCGCCGGTCGTGTGGCACAACCCGCCGTACAATCAACCCCTTGATTTCTAAACGATCGATGATACCCGTTAGACTGGCTTTGGCAAGTAACGTCGACTGGGCTAACTCCACACACGTCATACCTTGAGTCCCTCCAAGTTCGGCAATCACATCGAATTGAGGGGGCGTGAGACCCATAGCACGAATATGGCGATCACCAACTTGAAAAATGGCTTGATAGGCTTCAACCAATGGGCGAAGAATCTTCAGATAGGGATCATCTTTCAGGTCAAACACTTCCATAATAATTTTCATAAAAATAGTTTATATTTAAACTATTGTCAATATTTCACTTCAATCTCAATCTTCCGACACTCATGTTTTTGTTTCTTGAACGAGTTTGAATGCTGATTGTGAGCGTAGAGACCTGATCACGACACCCAGCGTCTGCTGTTTAGCCATAAGCCAATCAAAACTATCATTCTTCCCCGCCAACCTTTTGTCTGGAATCGCAGTCTCGTGGATACGATATTTTAAAGAATACTGCTAAAAAACCGAATAAATATACAGATTTTTGTGATTTTTCTCCTATTCTCCCATGCTCGTCATAAGGGATGGAAGGCCCTTCCATATACAATTTCGCATGCAAGACAGACCCACTAACCTCAAGACTTGGCGATTACCCCCTGAAGTAGGTATTCCGCTTGGAGCCTTCTTGACGCTTTTGACCATGAGCTGGATTTTCTGGAATGTGTGGACGGCCTATATTATTTCCTCTGACATTGAAGAAAAAGAAGTGCAATTTTTAGAACTGCATGGAACCATTATCCATTTAGATGAAGTCTTAACCATGTCAGCTTCTCTCGCTGCAGCCACAGGAAATATGAAGTGGAAAGATCACTATGAGGAAATGGAACCTCAACTAGGACATGCTCTTGATCACATGGAACACTTGGCAATGCTTCTCGATTTTGACTTTTGGACGTTAGAAACCCAACGGGCGAATGACCGGCTAGTGGAGAAAGAACGAGAAGCGTTCAAACTCGTCAAGCAGGGACAAGCACAGAATGCTCAGATTCTCTTAAGGAGCATGGAGTACGCACAAGACAAGCACTTGTATTCGAAAGGCATGCAACACAGTATGGCCCACATCCAACATTGGGTTCAGGAACAAAAGAATGTCTTGGATAGCCATATTTCACACACGATTTTTATGACGACCTTGGCCACGCTGCTGCTCTTTGGGTTATGGGCAAGTGTCTATGTGTTAGTACGACGATTTTCCCAAGATCGCCATCGCTTAGAGAATCGATTAGAGTTGCAACTCGAAGTGAGTCAGGTTTTAGCAACCGCCTCATCGTTTGAGACGGCACAGCGGCATATTCTCGAATCAATCTGCACTCACTTACAATGGTCCGTCGGAATATTATGGAAATTATCCCAGACTGAATCACATTTGATTTGTGTTGAGACCTATCAGGACCACCCCGACCATTACAGCAACTTTATGACAGAGACCCGAGCAACGACATTCGCCCCAGGGGAAGGACTCCCTGGACGCGTCCGGCAAACCAATCAGCCATCATGGATCGCCGATGTCACACACGATCCCAATCTTCTTCGAGCTCCAAGAGCCGCCAATGAACATCTTCGTGCTTGCTTGGCCTTTCCGATTTGTTATGGACAACACATATATGGCGTCATGGAATTCTTCAGTCGGGGAATTCAAGAACCGGACCTGGAACTGCTGACGATCATGGATAGTATTGGAAGTCAAATCGGCCAATTCATTGAGCGAAAAACCGCCGAAGCCACCGTGGCCCAGCATGCGACGGTGCTCACTCAACAAAATCGTGAACTCGAAATAACCAAAGACCAAGCTTTGGCCGCAGCCAAGGCCAAAACAAAATTCTTGGCCACGATGAGTCATGAGATTCGCACCCCTATGAACGGGGTTATTGGTATGACGCGACTTCTTCAAGACCTGGACCTAACACCTGACCAACAAGAGTGTGTCCAAACCATTCAGCACTCTGGGGAAGCCCTGTTGACAATCATCAATGATATTCTCGATTTTTCTAAAATCGAGGCGGGTAAACTGGAACTGGAATTTTTGGATTTTGAACTTCGAACGACCGTCGAAGAAGTCTTAGATTTGTTCGCAGAAGGTGCCTACATCAAAGGCCTTGAATTGGTCGGAGCCATTGCTACGGACATACCGCCCCTGCTTTCTGGAGATTATGGCCGCGTTCGTCAAATCCTCACCAATTTAGTAGGGAATGCCATAAAATTCACCGATCAAGGCGAAGTCGCCCTTCATGTCGTCATGATTGAAAAAGCCGATAACAGAACCATCATACGATTTGATATTACCGACACGGGAATCGGTCTTACCTCTGAAGAACAAACACGCTTGTTTCATTCATTTTCCCAAGCCGACAGCTCAACCACCCGGAAATACGGTGGGACAGGTTTAGGCCTGGCCATCTGCAAGCACCTCGTCGAACAAATGGGAGGGACTATTGGAGTCCAAAGCAACGTAGGAAAAGGGAGTCGATTTTGGCTCACCATTCCCTTTGGACAACCCAGCGCGACAATCCACTCCTTCATGCCTCCCCTAGATCTAGAGAGCATGCATGTTTGTCTTATTGATGACAACGCGACAACCTTAGATGTCTTACAAGATTATACGCAGAACTGGGGCATGCGCTGTCAGACCGCACGGAACGGACACCAAGCGCTCACGATGCTCAAAGAAGCATTCGAACAGGGGGATCCCTTCGATGTTGCCATTGTGGACTATGACATGCCTGATATGGATGGCCTGGTGTTCGCCAAATATATCACAACCGACTCTCAATTGGCGTCACTCCCGCTGATTATGCTGACATCGGGAGGAATCCGAGAAGAAGGTGGCCGAGCGAAGGACTTGGGCTTCCCCATTCTGCGTAAACCCATAAGGCAAAGTCACCTCTACGACCGTCTAGCTATCGTCTTAGGCAAAGCTTCCATCGATTTGTCTCTCAAAGAGATGCCTCCGACACATCCCATTCCATATCCTAGACAGCATGAAATCCACGCGCGAGGAACCCAACGAATCTTGCTCGCTGAAGATAACCCTGTGAACCAGAAAGTCGCCATAAAAATGCTCCAAACACTGCGATATTCTGTGGATACGGCTTCCAACGGCCAAGAAGCCATTGAGGCCGTTGCTCAAGGCTCCTACGACCTGATTCTCATGGATTGTCAGATGCCCGGGACGGACGGCTATGAAGCCACCAAACAAATTCGTGAAGCGGAAAGGAAAAAGTTAGAAGGTAAAAATGAAAAGGAAGAAGCAGGAAATAACAGATCCCGAGAAGCTGACCTTCCTTCCAACATCTCACATCTCACTTCTCACTCAAGAATTCCCATTATTGCTCTGACTGCCAATGCTTTAAAGGGTGATCGTGAACAGTGTCTAGAAGCCGGAATGGATGATTTTCTTGCCAAACCCGTAAAAATGGAAGACCTAGAAGCCACCTTATTACGCTGGTTATCTCAACCAGAAGAACACCGTTTTACGACAGATCATTCTGCAGAACCGGAACCAACGGCAGCAGCTCTCACTGCAGATATCACCCCCTCGCTCAATGCCACGACGCTTGACAAACTGCGCGCCTTAGGCGGTGATGACGACCCCCAATTTCTGGCTACCTTGATCAACCAATTCTTCCAAGACATCCCCAGACATTTGACGGCAATTCAAACAGCACTCGACGAAAAGAACCCTGAGGCCCTTCGTCAAGCTGCTCATGCACTTAAAGGTAGCGCCAACTACATGGGCGCCGAACGTCTGGGTGAACTCGCTTTTCGCCTTGAAACACTAGGCTGTCAAGGGATCATAGAAGATGCCCTGGACCTGACGGCTCAACTGGCTCAAGAGACCTCCCAAGTTGAACAACTTCTCAAAGCGGAAGCTCTTGTTCCGCTACAATAACCTTCAGACATTCTCTCAGAACCTATCAACCGAATCTGTCAGATCTCATCCTGACCTCTGCCATTAGTTGCGCGACGCTTTTCTGTATTTTTTCTTGTTCTATTGATCCGGCCTTTGCGAACAACAACGTGAGTGTACTCGCAAATCACCCAATACCCAGAGCCTCAGCTCATGTTGTATCTATTCAGATAAAAACCATATCGAATTAGATACGAAATCGCTCGACTTTCAATTTCCTGAAATTGCCTTTCCTCTCACCTCCAATCTCAGAAAGCCCGTTATTATCTGATTAGGGTTCACCTTACGCACGATCAAACACCAAACAATTGCACCGATCTTGCTTTCTCACAAACGTAGAGGTTTTAGCCACTCAAGGTATCGGGTTTCATGACGACCTTGATTTATGAAGAACGCTCGTTCAATGAAATGCATAAAAGGAGGCAAACAATATTGAGGAAAACAACACACGTACAACTCTTCGTCTTCATATTCTTAGTCATGACGGGACTCACTACCACCCTCAAGGCACAAGGAGAGGAAAGCGCGTACTATTATGTTGGTGACAAAAAAATCTCTTTATCCGTCCCGGAAAATTTCAAAGCGTTTTCTATGAAATCAAGCATCAGTCCCTCGAACCGGGAAGGGTTCGAGGCTACCGTGCGATCAGCAGGTGTCGGGAATGTGGAGCATTCCCCTATCATAGAGCAATACGGCCTTGTGGTTATTCGGGCCAAGGACAGTATCGGCACATCGGCCTTTCGGTCAGGGATGGAGGCGTTGAGCCACCGCCAGGAAGTCGCAGCCGAAACCCCCGTCTATGCCATAGGCAAAACCAGCGCCGTCCTCATCAATGAATTCCTCGTTCAATTTCAAGAAGCGTTTTCGGAATCGTCCATTAACACCTTCCTTGCCAATCATCAGGCCACTGTCGTGAATAAACACGACAAGATACCAAACCGGTACACCATCATGTTTGATGGGAAGAGCCCCAAAGAGGCTCTAGCCCTTTGCAATGTTCTGCATCAAGATTCACATGAGATTTTTTCTGAGCCAAATCTCCTGGAGATTGTTCCAGCGTGACCGACTTTACGAGACAAAATCGTCATGCCGTATGACGCCACGGATCGTGACGACAATCAAGAGCTAAAAACCTGTGCTGTGCATGGAACTGCCTATGCCAGCATTGCCGCTGCAATGTGGAACAATGGAATTGGTGTGGCTGGGGTATCCTGGAATGCCCGAATCATGCTGATGCGTATCGCGACTATCGATAATTGTGCCACCCCACCTCAGTTTCAAAACTGGATTACGAGCAACGCGATCATCGAAGATGGTCTGGGGACGGCAGTGAATCGTGGAGCGCATGTGTTGAGCAATAGCTGGGGAGAAGGATCAACTGATACCTATATGTCATTATTTGGACCAAATAATCCCACCACCCTCATGGCAGAAAATAACGCCATCGAAGTTGGGAAAAACTTCGATTCTAGGATTATCAGAACTCTGAATCGGGGTACGTATCATGTCACTCTTCGACACTACTCCTCATCTGGTCAAGGGGCATATACCATGATCGTTCAAACGGAGTAGTACAAAGGCAAAAAGGTTTTCCTGAAATAATAAAAGAACAAGGATGCTTCCTTTAGCCTTCGCAAATGAAGACTAAAGGAGGCATTCTGGCCTTTAATAAACAAGACTTCTCGAATTGGCTTCGTTTCACAAAATCCCACTGTCACAATTGGGAAAAAATAGATCTTTATCCACTCCATTCTTAACTCAATCCTTCCAAAATACGGCAAGCCAGATTGTATCTTGATTCGGAGCCGTCCAGGTGACACGGTGTTTCGTATGAGCAGGCAAGTGATGCATATCCCCTGAATTTAAGGTAATCGGTTGCTCTAGCCCCTCAAGTTGGAGTTGCGCCTTTCCTGTGAGCACAACAACCCATTCATGGTCGTCCTGGTCATACCAAAACCCCGGCGGCGATGCATGCCCCCGAGAAACGATGCGTTCAATTCTAAGAGAGTCATGCATCAATACCTTCTGAACCAATTCCTGTTCAAGGCATTTAAGAATGTCTTGAAAAAGATTGAGTGGCTTCTTTATCTCCGCGGTCATATTTTCCTCAGTCCCTGATTACCTCGTACAATCTTCACCGTACCCCTGCCAGTTGATAACATTGCAAGGCTTCTAAAAAAGCGTGATTCGCCAAATTTGCCGCCGTGGAGGTAAGATATTGATCCATCGCATAACAATACGCTCCTTCCTTCCCATGGCGGCAGGGTTTGAGTGCTTGCGAAGGATCAGCGAGTCCTTCGCGTGCCACTTGTTCGGCATGAGTACGTTCTTGCTCGTGCCGAACGATTTCCTGTTTGAGAAATGCAATCTGTCGAGCCAGTCCATCAGCTTGTGCGATGGCTTCCGGGATAGAGACTTGCAGTGAAACACGCATGGTGTTTTTGAATTGGGCCGATTTGATATATTGTAATGCCCTTTCCATTTTAGGTTGGAGCGAGGACAGATCTGTGGGGCAGCGCTCCGCAGCAGACGCAATCTCTGCAGATTGGGTTGTGGATGAAGAGGCCTTTTGTGCAAAAGCGTCTCTCATATCACACATACTTCCATACACAAGAAAAAAGCTGATTCCAATTGCGCTCGTTAACTTCTGCAAGATTTTCTTCATTTGCGTTTCCTATAGACAGCCATGCTGATATAAGAATGTCTCAGGTTTAAATATTTGCACATGACCTACATAATAAGTTCAGCTAACCCATATGCAGGATACTCTTTCCCATTATAATGCACGATTCCCTGCACAATCCCCATCGCAAAACCACCAATCACCCAATTGCCCATCGTCTTTAATTCTTGAACCTTCAAACGAGCACGTCCAGCGCCAGCTTTGTTGATCCAGTTGAGACCCCAAGCACTCGGCCAGCGATAGAGCCCCCAAGCTTGATCGTGATCAAAAAGCGTGACTTGCAAGACTTGCAGAGACTTCGTTTCTCCCTGAACCGCTAAAAACCCACTTACGGTTCCGACCAACGGGGCCATCATATCGCTTTCTTGTGAATGCACATAGAGATCACCTAGACCCTCGACCACTAAATATAATCCTTGAAAATGTTTCCACAAGCCCCAATACGTTCGTGAAAGGCGATTAAAGTCCGGCATCATGAAATATTCATAGATTACCCGCCCCTGTAACGTTCGACCATTCCACTGCAATTCAGCCGCCGCGGACCCTAACCAATACCGGCCCTCTTGATATTCCCGCATCAATCGAACAGGAATTGGCTCAATCGACAGAGTCAAATTATTGGGATCACTATTGATCGACATTCCTGTTTGAGGCATACCCGCAAATTGGAAAAATGTCGAAGGGGGAATCGTTTGCAATTCATGGGTGGAATTTTCGTAGGATCCAGAACCTTGTAGTGCAACCCACCCCGCATGCTCATCATGCAGCACCACAAAATGTTCAGCCTGCCAAGATTCTCCATCTCGGCCACGGTTATTATCTAGAGCGAACGCGACCCGCCCCTGGGCATCTTCGCCCACAAACGAAACATAATCTGAGACATACAGAAGGGACGTCTCAGGAAGGGCGGGAACTTCCAGCAAAGAGGGGGAAGACTCCACCCCTAGAACAATACTCGGGCACAAGCCTATATTCAGCACACATAGGATGACCAGAAATCGTCCACAGCAAACGGAAAAAATTCCCAGAAGTTTCCCCTAAAAAGCGAGTAGAAAATCGCAATCGGATCGTTAGAGTAACCTTGGCATCAATGAGAAGCTGAGAAGAGTCCGTCTATTTGATGACAAAATGTCCCCGCCGATTTTCCTGCCAGCAGGCCTCGGTTGCTTCGGTGCAAAAAGGCTTATCTTTCCCATAGCTTACAACCTGAAGATTTTCAACCGCCACGCCAAGATCCTGTAAAAATTGTCTCACCGCCTTGGCGCGACGCTCTCCAAGAACCATGTTGTAACTCTGAGTTCCCCGTTCATCGCAGTGCCCTTCGATCACAATGTTTGTGTTAGCGAATTCCTCCGTTAATAACCGAGCATTGGCCTTCAATAAGGCTCCCGAATCTTCCCGAATCGCAAACTGATCATAATCAAAATAAATATCGTTGAGTGCTTCTTCCAACGTTTCTGACATAATCTCGACCTGTTCTGGCTCCTGAGGAATCACTTTGGCTACTTGAAACGATTCTTGAGAGACGGGAACTCCTGTCGTCGATGAACTATCGGCTTCGCCCGTCGCATGAAGTTCTTCAACAGGAGTCTGTTGAGGAAATCCTGCCTCAGGTTGAATCACTCGTGGCTGAACAGACGATTGAGCCTCTGGCTTGTTACCTGTAGCCATTGGGGCCTCTTGCGACGTGGAAGGGCTCGCATCGTGAGGACTTCTTGGCAATGCTGGCATTTCTGGTTCAAAAACAATAGGGGGAATTCCTGTCGAAGGCCGTTGCATAGACGGGTCGGTTGCCGAGGGTAGCGATGAAGCTGTCCCCTCACTTGAAGGGACAAGAGTCTCAGATTCAGAACGCGGAGAAATTTCAGCCGGGATAACGGGACTTTTCGTTGTGGTGAAGATCTCTGATGGCAACTCGCGACGAGGTGCAGGTCTGGCTGGTTCTTCCACAGGAATATTCATCCTGTCCTCGTTATCAAGAGGTTGAGCCAGGACTTCTTCAACCACCACATGCTCTGGTTCTAGTTGAGTCACTTGTACTTTCGGCGCATCACTACCCGAAACAATCGTCGTACGCAACCGAGAGCTACATCCTGTCAACACCCCAATGACGCAGCCACTGACCACTGCGACTTTGGCCACTCGAATAACTAGAGCACCCATCCCACGTTGTATCATGGTACACCTCCCTACCCGCACGCATTTCAAAAAAATGGAACCTTATCACGTAAGCCGAGCCTTACCTCTAATAACCTCAACTGTAGAAAGTCTCTTCTCAAGGAGTCAAGAATTTACTGAGAGAAACATACTCAATAGGGAGAATTTAACGTCTAGAGTCGCTAGATCGATGCCGTCAACAACACCTCTCATACTCTATAAGAACTACGCTGCTACAAGAGCGGAAAGTCGTAGAACTCTCATTCTTGCTCTCTTATCTTTCGTAACCATTCAAAATTAGCGGGATGAGTCTATGAAGAAGAGCGAAGAGGAAGGAGTTAAATAGAGGGGGAAAATCGCGATAAGAATACAGAGGACAGGGGCTATGCCAGAGATCGACAGACGGTTTCCCATTTCGCCTTGAGAAGATCCTTTAAAACCCACGATCCTCGGGAGAAAAGCCCTTGATCATATGCTCAAATTTTTTGAACCGATTCATGTGTTCGTGACACTCCGTCATCGTCTTGGTTAATCGGAAACCTTACTGAAACCAAACCTTAGAACATACCAAGAGCTTCTGTCATGAGTGGATCAGCTTCCAATGTTTGTATTTCTTCCGTAAGGCTCAGTCGCGACTCCATAATTTCCTGATACAATACATTTGAAAGCTCAGACCCGTTCCCGCCAGCGACCAAATACCATTCGAATGTAATGGCTATCCGGAAGAATTCATGGCGAACCACACACCCCTTATTGTCGTAGGAATTGATCTGGCAGGTTCTCCACGCCGCCCAACCGGTGTCTGTATTCTTAAAGGCATGAACGCACAGACTCAGATTGCATTCACGGATGATGAAATACTGGGTGTCATACAGCAGGCCAAACCTGATCTGGTTCCCATTGATGCTCCATTGAGCTTGCCTCCAGGACGAACAACCATCCACGACCGCTCGGGCGAGCATCTACGTGAATGTGATCGGGAACTCCAACGACGGAAAATTAAATTTTTCCCGAGCACGCTTGGCCCGATGCGAATGTTGACTGAACGCGGATTAGCACTGAAAGCTAAAATAGAGGCTATGGGATATCGGCCCGTCGAATGCTACCCAGGTGCCGCACAAGATATTTGGAGCATCCCTCGTCAACACCAGGATCTAAAGGGACTTTTGAGAGGGCTAAAAAATCTTGGAGTTAGAGCACTGAAGCCGAACATAACAAGCGATGAACTGGATGCCGTATCGGCAGCATTGGTAGGACGCGTATTTCTTCAAGGCAAGGGAGAGATGCTGGGCGGTGAAAATGGCATCCTCATCCCTCAATGCAGATCTCGCACGCTGAATATGAGTCGCAAGAAGTCATGCGAACACAAAAACAGTTAGGGTGAACGTAGCTCGTCAGGCAATGATTCCAGAATGGCCGATTTCAAGGCTGCAACCAATCCTTCTTTTAAATATCCCCTTCTCAGGGTAAGATAGATCGTTCGTTGAGGTTGTGAGCCCTTGAACGTTCGCAAGAGTTTTCTTTCTTGGACAGAGAGTCTCCACGTGGCAAGATAGGGCAACAGGGTGTACCCAAAGTTCTCCTGAACCAAAAATCGCAGTGATTCAAGATTCCCTATTTTGAAGTTCAAGTGTCCTGGAAGCTGTGAGACATCCTTTCGCAAATTGCATGTATTGATGATTTCATCTCGCAAACAATGGCCTTCCTCAAGCAGCCAAAGGTCTTTCAGACTGATATCGGAAACCACAACTTTTTCTTTCTTCAGCAGGCCGTTCCGTTTGTTGGCAAATAAGAGAAACGCTTCATCGTAGAGACGAATCTGGACAAAGCGTGACGAATCTTCCTTTGTCGCCAGAATGGCTACATCAATATCTTCATTGTTTAACTCTCGAAGGCAATTGTGCGTCGTCAATTCTGAAATCGTGATATCAACAGCAGGATAGTGATCGTTGAACAACTTCAGAAAAAGAGGGACTAAATATGGGGAAATCGTGGGAATAATACCAACGCTCAATGACCCCAAAACCCCATGTCGTTGTTGCTGAATAATTTCGGAAATACGCATCACTTCACTATTGATGACTTTGGCTTGATCGATAATAAGCTGTCCAATTTTCGTAGGAAGAATCGGTGATTGGGATCGATCAAAAATACTTACCCCTAATTCCTCTTCCAATTTCTGAATTTGCATACTAAGAGTTGGTTGAGTCACGCACCGTGTCTGTGCAGCACCGCGAAAACTTTTCTCTTTCGCGACCGCCAGCATATATTCAAGTTGCGTCAAGGTCATTATCGTACCTCATTGATAGATGACAACTATCAGGGTATAGAAAAAAAGAATTTTACTTTTCTCGCCATTCCTGCGATATCTATATCATACATAGAATCCAAAAAGCTGAGAAACACCTGTTGATCGTCGGAAATCATTAGCCAACAAACTGCGGAGCATTGTACATTCCCAAAGACAAGGCATTTCAGGAGCAAAACCATTGAGCATTCAGCATAAAGGAGGATGATCATGAAACCAGTAGTCGCAAAAAGGAGAAGGGAAGTGAACAAACAACGATCGGTCTATGGCCTCTGGCTCCTTATCAGTCTTTTCCTCGGATTCAGTCTTTCTGCCATATCTTGGGCTGCCCTTCCAGGAGAAGATGACTGGGAAGCGCCATTGGGGTTGGATGCTGATTCCATAATCATCCCCAAAGACAACCCATTGACAAAGGAAAAAGTCGAACTGGGGAAATTGTTGTTTTTTGACAAACGTCTTTCCAAAAATAACACCATTGCCTGCGGGAGTTGTCACATGCCGAGTTTAGCATTTACGGATGGACAACCGGTCTCGACCGGAATCCATCGGCTACAGGGGGGGCGCAGTGCGCCCACTGCTATCAACCGTCTGTTTAGTAAAGCTCAATTTTGGGACGGTCGTGCCGCTACCCTGGAAGAACAATCCACCGGCCCCTTTGTGAGCCCTGTAGAACATGGTTTTGCCAATCATGATGAATTGGTCGCCAAACTCAACACGATTGAAGGGTATAAAACCCTCTTCCAGAAAGTGTTTCAAGGGCCGATAACCAAGACCCGAATCGGACAAGCTATTGCCAGCTTTCAACGAACGCTTCTCTCTGGCAACAGCTCTTATGACAGATTTAACGTTGGCAAAGATCAGAACGCACTGTCTGCCAGCGCACAAAGAGGGTTAGAGATTTTCCGTGGAAAAGCCCTATGCTTTACCTGCCATTCCGGAACGAATTTCACGGATGAGAAATTCCATAACCTCGGGATTGACTGGGATACCGATCATATCGACCTTGGCCGGTACATCGTAACGAAGAATCCAAAAGACATTGGCGGATTCAAGACCCCGACCTTGCGAGAAATTGCGCGCACAGCACCTTACATGCACGATGGACGATTTGCAACCTTACGACAAGTGGTAGATTTCTATAACCACGGTGGAGTTGCCAATCCTCACAAGGATCCCTTCATCCAACCATTAAAATTATCTAATCAGGAAAAAGAGGACCTGGTAGAATTTTTACATTCCTTAAACGGCGAAGGCTGGGAAATGGAACCCCCAACCACGTTTCCCAAATAAGAAATACACCCCTTCAAAACGGCTTGAGAAAAAACTGAATGTTGGCTTCAGTCTTCCGATAGACTGAAGCCAACATCTTCACTCTCGTCTCTCTTCAAACGAAACTTCTGTCGGAAAGTCATGGCACATCGGAAAACATATTGAGTCGTAGGTGCAGATCTCGCGGACTCCCCACGCCGTCCCACCGGTATCTGTATCCTAAAAGGCATGAGAGCTAGAACCCATGTTGCGCACACCGATGAGGAAATCCTGGCCTCGATATCTGAGAACCAACCTGATCTTGTTCCCATGGATGCTCCACTCAGTTTGCCCAAAGGACGAAAAACCATTCACGATAAGTCTGGTGAACATCTTCGTGAATGCGATCGAGTACTACAGCGCCGAAAGATCAGATTTTTTCCGATTACCCTCGGGTCGATGAGAATGTTGACCGAACGTGGTCTAGCACTTAAAACCAAGATTGAAAAGATGGGCTATCGAACAGTCGAATGTTATCC
Source organism: Epimenia babai (assembly GCA_011762755.2). Taxonomy (NCBI): domain Eukaryota; kingdom Metazoa; phylum Mollusca; class Solenogastres; order Cavibelonia; family Epimeniidae; genus Epimenia; species Epimenia babai. Next base: position 52,594 of record WURV02200950.1, read on the forward strand.
CGGTGCGGCTCAAGACATCTGGGACATTCCCCGTCAACACCATGATCTCAAGGGACTATTGAGAGGTTTACAAAAACTTGGTATCAAGGGATTAACTAAGAAGGTGACGAGCGACGAACTGGATGCGGTTTCTGCAGCATTGACTGGCCGGTTATTTCTTCTTGGAAAAGGAGAGATGCTAGGTGGTGAGAATGGAATTCTTATACCTCGAAGCATCACGAAGCAACCGAATCCCAGTCGCAAGAAATAATGAAAATGCGGATGCTGCGATGAAATGCCGGGTTTCGTCCCGGCAGTCGAGCCACTTTTGTTTCGGCAAAAGTAGCCAAAACCATGTTGGCCATGGCATGGCCCTTCGGGTTCCCTCCGCGGTTCACCGACTTAGGCGGTGCGCAAACTCGCGTTGCTCAAACAATGCGCGCCTTCTCTCCGAAGTCGGCTGCACTGTTCGGCCATACCACAAGGCCAGAAGAGCTTAGAGCTGTTTCACTAAAATTAGGTAAGAGGGAGCCATTCACAGCCAATTAGTCAGAAGGCCAATAAAGAGTGAAAAAGGCTTTGAATGTTTTGTACCGACAATAATAAACTCAACTTCAGCCAGCTAATTCGGACATTTCCCAAATTCTCGAACAATTTTTCCAGCTTTTAGATCCCAAAGAGGAAGGGGACCTGAGCGAACACCTGAAATAAGAAATTGTCCGTCTGGGCTGTAGGATAAGGAGCGAATTTGCCGTGACTCGGGCTCGGTTAATGTTTGCATTAGCTTCCCGGTAGAAACGTCCCAAATCATTATTTTACCATCCCAATGTCCTCCCGAAGCTAGAAAATGCCCATCGGGGCTAAAGCGTATACTCCAACTGCCTCCTGGATGAGAAAATTTTCTTATTTGTGCTCCAGTCTCTTGATCCCAAAAATAAATATAACTTTCTTTCCCATTTTCGGATGAGGCCGCAATCGTTTTTACATCGGGGCTATATGTTACTGAATAAACTTCATGAGTCACGTCAAAGGATCTGACGAGCTTTCCTGATGAAGCCTCCCAAATTTTTACTGTCCCATCACTGCTTCCAGACACAAGAAATTTTCCATCTAAGCTGAAGTCGAGAGCATTCACCCATCCCTTATGACAACACAGACGACGGAAACTCGGCTCACCTCCCTCCGCGTCCCAGATGAATACATGTCCATCATGTCCCCCCGAAGCGATAAATTGTCCATCCGAACTATAGGTGACGGCTCGAACTCCAAGTTGGTATTCATTCTCAAAAACCTCCTCTTCATGAGGCCAAGGAATTCGCTCAGACTTAGTAGCAATAGAATATAGCCGAACAGTTCTATCTCGTATTCCAATAACGAAATTTTCTCCATTGGGGCTCCAAATTAAAGAAGTAATTCCTTTCAAAACACTTAAATGAGGTGCATGGGCGTCAGGATCTGTTGGTAAAAGATGAGGATCAAGAATAAAGGAAATCACTTGTAAGTCACATCGCCCTGTTTTCCAAAGACGAATATCCCCATAGAATCCTGCTGAAAGGATATATTTCCCGTCCGGGCTGAATGCCACAGTGGTCGTATCTATTTCATCGTATGGAGAGTAGGACAATAGAGGATTAGCATGGAGCAACGGAGAAGGAAACAAAAGGAAAGTTTGAGGATTAAATACTAAAAATCCCAATAAACCAACCCACAAAAATTTTCTTCTGGCCTTCATTGTTCTGCCATCCCTTAAGTTGAGTAAGCCTTCAACAAAGATCACAGATTAACCACCCGTTCCAACCTGAATGAGGCCAGCAGCCTTCGTCTTTTCTAAATCTGCATAAAAATCTTTGCCTTCGTGGTTGATCACGGTAAAAGCTGGAAAATTTTCCACTTCGATCTTCCACACCGCTTCCATCCCAAGGTCTTCGTATTCCAAGACTTCGACTTTTTTAATACTATGTTCGGTTAAACGTGCGGCAGGGCCTCCGATGGAGCCCAAATAAAACCCACCGTATTTGCCGCAAGCTTCGCGTACTTGTTTGGACCGGTTCCCTTTGGCCAACATGACCATGCTCCCGCCTACAGCTTGAAACTGATCGACGTATGAATCCATGCGACCCGCCGTGGTCGGGCCGAAGGAGCCCGAGGGTAACCCATCGGGTTTTTTCGCAGGACCGGCGTAATAGACGGCATGATCTTTCAGGTATTGGGGAAGGCCTTCTCCGGAATCCAATCGTTCTTTGAGTTTGGCATGGGCAATGTCTCGTGCGACGACCAGAGGCCCAGTCAGCGACAGTCGCGTGGCCACAGGGTGTTTGCGCAGTTCGGCTAGGATTTCCGGCATAGGTCGATTCAAGTCAACCTTAATGACGTTTCCATCTAAGTCTTCCTCCCTCACATCCGGAAGGTATTGCGCAGGATTGGTTTCCAGCTGTTCAAGAAAGACACCATCTTTCGTAATCTTGCCTAAAATTTGTCGATCGGCTGAGCAGGACACACCTACCCCCACTGGGCAAGAAGCCCCATGTCGGGGCAAGCGGATGACACGCACGTCATGTGCAAAGTATTTCCCCCCAAATTGTGCACCAATGCCTGTTTCTGCGCAGAGCTGTAAGATTTGCTGCTCCAAGTCCAGATCACGAAAGGCCCGTCCTAATTCGTTTCCGGTTGTGGGGAGATCGTCTAGATAGTGACAACTAGCCAGCTTGACTGTTTTGAGCGTGAACTCGGCTGACATACCCCCTACCACAAAGGCTAGATGATAGGGAGGGCAGGCCGACGTCCCAATCGTGCGAATCTTTTCAGCCACAAAGGTCAGTAGCGATTTCTGATTAAGAAGCGCTTTGGTCTCTTGGTAAAGGAAGGTTTTATTTGCAGACCCACCACCCTTGGCGATAAACAGAAAACGATATTCTTGGCCGGGTTCAGCGTAGAGATCAATTTGAGCGGGAAGATTATTACCGGTATTTTTCTCCTTGTACATATCGAGTGGAGCCATCTGCGAGTAACGCAGGTTGCGCTGATCATAGGCTTCATAGATACCACGAGACAGCGCTTCTGCATCGTTGCCTGTCGTGAAGACCTGCTGTCCCTTATACCCCAGTGTGATCGCCGTTCCAGTGTCTTGGCATCCTGGCAACACACGCCCTGCCGCAATGTTGGCATTTTTGAGGAGTTCCAAAGCCACGAAGCGATCATTATCGGAAGCTTCAAGGTCCTCCAAAATCCTTGCTAACTGGGCAAGGTGACTCGATCGCAATAAATGCGTCACATCATCCATTGCCTCGCGGGCCAACAACGTGAGCGCTTCGTGAGAAATTTTGAGAATTTCTCGTCCTTCAAAGACCGCGGTAGAGACATAATCCGCCGTCAGTTTCCGATACGGCGTCGTATCCTTTGTATGTTGAAAGATGTCTTGGTACTGAAAGCCAGCCATGCGTATGCTCCTTCATTTCTTTACTTTGCCGAAATGTTTGCGCCTTTTTCGTAGGCACTACGGTAATCATTGCTCACTATCCTTTGCAAGAGATCGTTCTTTAAGAAACTCCATCAGATAATCACTCATTTGCTTGAATGACCTCCTAGGTTTAGAATACGAACATGTCAAATAAGAGAACGGTAGGGACAATCAGTCTCGTGCTCACCTGCGCGAGCGTTCTATTGATCTGCAGCAGCTTGAGCCTTTTATGCCCCATGACCAGCCCTGCCGCTGAAACTTCTTCGTTGCCAGCCCATCATACGACAACTGGAGATAATGATTGCTTTGAAGCCTTGACCTCTTTTTCCGAGCCATTTGAACAACTATCCGTACATACCTACTCATTCGAATGCCTGTCTTCTCACAGACACGAGAAACAGTGTAATCAGTCGATTCCCTACGGTTTTCGAGTCTTTCCTTCTAACGGTAGTCCTCCTCGATATCTCTTCCTCTCCACGTTCCTGATTTGATTCATCTTCAATGTTGGGCCTTTGCCCTACCCTTGCTGGGGTAACATTTCCCTCTTCACAGGGTTGTCCGACTTTTCCATGTTCCCAGACACGAAAGGCAGAATATGCAGAAGTATTCTTTATCTCACATTCGAATATCGCTTGTGCTGGTGTTCATAAGTATGTCTCTCACACCTGTTTATGCTGAAACTATGAAAGGTCACCTTTCCGGTACCACAACTCACCAAGATCATCACATCTCTCCATCTGAAAAAATGGAAATGCGCGACTCCTTAGGGAGGATTAAGGCCCCCCGTATCGAGGAAGGGAAAACCTACTCTTTTCCCCCCCAGCTCATGGGTAAACAGATGGGTCGAGTGAATACAGTGAACGTCCCACCGCTAGGTTATGAATTAGACGGGCCTGTCAAGGTTTTTACGCTTATCGCCCAACCGTTCATGCATGAGTTCACCGATGGACGACCGATGGACCAATCGCTCATTCCCATGATGAATCGTTTTTCAGGTGAGATGACCAAACAGATGATTCACACGTCACAGAAAGGTCTGGTGTGGGGATATAACGGTTCAGTTCCCGGTCCTACCATCGAAGTGACCGAAGGGGATCACATTCGAGTGATCCTCATCAATGAGTTACCCGAACCGACTTCGATTCACTGGCATGGGTTGGAAGTTCCCAATACACAAGACGGCGCCGGCGGGATGACTGAACCTCCGACACCACCGGGTGGGAAACATGTGTATGAATTCACCCTCTACCAACATGGCACTTTTATGTATCACACCGGATTTAATGTCATGAAACAAGATGCTTTGGGGATGGGTGGCCTGCTGGTCGTCCATCCCCAACATCCCAAGTTCAAGCCAGATAAAGAATTTGCGATCATGTTGCAAGAATGGACCTTTGCTCCAGGAAATCCCAATCCTAACATCAGCTCAATGGACTTCAACTGGTTTACGTTTAACGGGAAGGCCGCTCCGAGCATCGACTCCCTCCATTTGCAACAGGGTGAACGTGTACGAATTCGGTTCGGGAATTTGAGCATGCAAAGCCATCCTATCCATATTCATGGCTACTCTTGGCGAGTCGTTGGGACGGAAGGCGGGCCTATTCCAAAGGCCGCACAATGGCGAGGTTCGACGATTAACGTTCCCCCAGGAACGACGAGAGACGTGGAGTTCGTGGCTTGGAATCCCGGAACCTGGCGAATGCACTGCCATCGTCTCCACCATGTCATGAATGCCATGGCCGATGCCCCCATGGGCATCATGCCCCATGGCGGGATGTTTACCCTCGTCCATGTGAACCCCTCGGATCCGCGAGCCGAATGGCAACATCCCAATCAATCTCAGGAGGGTACGCCATGAAGAGGCACATATTCCTTCCCCTCCTCATAGTCGTTACATTGCATGGATGTGCCAGCGTGAATGTTGAGCAAGACCACGTACGAATGCAACAGGAAAGCTTGAATCGCGTCGGCCAGCCTGTCGTATGGCAACACACCGCTGAAGATCGCGTTCAAACGAAAAAAATGGTGGAAGCGTTGTCGAAAGATGGATTGACTCGTGAAGAAGCGATCCGCGTCAGCTTGTTAAACAACCCACGGCTTCAAGCCCATTTTCAGACATTGGGTATTGCCCGTGCCGATGTGGTGCAGGCCGGGTTGTACACGAATCCTTCTCTCGGAGCCTTGTTTCGTTTTCCTACTTCCGGCGGAAGTGGAACAGGGATGGAACTCGATCTGCTATTGAGAATTTCCGACTTGTGGAACGTGCCTCTCCGACGCGACGTGGCGGAAATCGAGGCTCTACGAGTCAGCCAGCTCATCATACAGGAAATTCTTCGGACAGCCGCCGCCGCACGAAATACCTTTGATGAACTCCTGCTGCAACAGGCGCTGTATCGTTTCATGGAAGGCAATGTGTCTCTTTTTCAAACGACTGTCCAGGAACTCCACGTCCGGTTTCATGCAGGCCTCGTCAATGATCTGGATATTTATTTAGCGGAAAATGTGTTATTTGAAGCTCAGGTCGACTTAGCCCGCATCAAATCCAATTTGATTACCGCACGTGCCCGGCTCCTTGAAACACTGGGACTGGACCCTCTCGCGCATAACACCTTCAGGATAATCGGCAATCTCGAGAAGATGCCTTTACGAAGACTTTCAGCCGAGAAGGGTTGGCATTTTGCCCAACGTCACCGAGTCGATTTGCAACTCACCCGTTTGCAAATTTCTCAGACCCGCCGTCTACTGGATTGGCAGAAAGCTCGTATCTTCGGGGACGTAGGACTCGGGGGTAATTACACAAGAGAGCTCGATCAGGTCAAAAGTGTCGGACCGCTGCTGGTCCTCCAAATTCCCATCTTCAATCAAAATCAAGGGGGCATCGCACGTGCAGAATTTCAGTGCCAGCAAGCTCACCATCAATTAGAAGCCACAGTGCTTGCGACCAAACAAGATATTCAACGGCTATTAGGTGAGCTCGCGTTTCATGAAACCCATGCGCAATTGTTTCGGGATAAGATGCTGGTCGCACAACAAAAGGCTCTGGCGTATGTGGAGCGTTTTTATTCCACTATGCAACTCAACAGCATCTTTCTCATCGAAGCCCGTCGTCGCATCTTAAGCACGCAACGAGGGTATTTTGAGGCCTTACGGGCCTACCGCCGAACTGAATCCAATCTTCAGGTAGCTCTTGGAGGACAGATACCACAGGAAGAGTTCAGCTTTCAGCCATGGTAAAAACCTTCGCGTATAGTGTTTCAGTCCTTACCAAGTCTGCACCGCAACTTGCTGCATCACCTCGCGCACCAGCAATGTCGGTGTCGCAGATTGGACTTTAAGAATTGTCTTACCTTCAAATGTTGACAGGAAAACAAAATCTGATGTGAACTTAGAGTAATTTGTGGTATCCGCCGCATGTTCAAATAATTCCTGATACTGAAACTCCCCCATGAAGGTACTCCATTTTTTGTCTATAGAACCCTCTGCAAAAGTCAGTTGAGTTGAGGTTCTTGTTCTCTCGGATGGTTTTTTGCAGGGGGGCAGGTCTCACTCGCTTGATTCCTGCTTCTTTACTCCCTTTGTTACAGGTTGTCTGCGCCACTTTTCTGGAAGCTCGGTTGGATGAAGCTGCCTTGAGCAAGTCGCGCCGACCGAAGAATAGATTCGATAGCGCGCAGAGCCGGGTGAACGGCGCCCCGTTTTTGGCCAAGCCCTTAGACCGGAGCTTGCGGTGCCCCCACAGAGGTTTGATCCCTCGGAAGGGATGCTCCACCTTGGCCCGAATTCTCGAATGTCGCCGATGGCGTTGCTTCTGTGACGCGGACAAGGGATGCTTACGATAACCTCGGTCCGAGAACCCAGAAGAGAAGCCGTCCTGCCGGGCTTGGCGTTTGGCCGCTTGCTTGCTAGAGGCGCTATCCCCAAACAACGCCTGTTCCTCTCCATGTTGCCACTCCTCCCACAGCTGGCTGTCGTGTCTTTTGGCTGTCGTCAATTCGGTCGAATGAAGAAGGGGCTGGCCTTGCGCCTGTTTTGCTTGCGCACGGGGGCGGCCAGTAAGGTCGCATCCACAATCATCCCCGCTTTGAGCACCAACTCATGGGCGTCTCAGTGGGCATTCACGACGTCCAGCATCTGTTGGGACAGGCCATGCTATTCCAAGAGATGCCGAACCCGGCAGATGCGGCTCGCATCGGGAAGCACACCGCCAAAACAATCAAACCCCAGAACGGGCTGGAAACTCAGGCGGGCATAGAGCGCGGCTTCCAGCAGGGGATCCCTCAACTTGTGCCACGACTGCAGAAAATAAACGCGTAGCATGATCCGCAGCTCGTTGAGGGGGCTGGCCGCCGGGGCTCTTGTCGTATGGCCGAATGACCTCTTCCAGTTGCTGCCACGGCACGACCTGATCCATCTCGTTCAGAAAGCGCTCAATCCGTAACAGCGTCGTTTTCAACTTGCACCTCATGGTGGGTTGCATGAGGGCTATTCTACATTATTCCGTGACTTTGGCAGAGGGTTCTATCGTTAAATTTTGGAGAAAAATTAAATATGAAACATCATGAATAGCCCATCATGGAATCATGGGGTATGAGGAGTGGAAATCCCTGCCGAATATGTTCGATGGCCTTGAGCGAACCATCGGATACAATAGAAGGAAATATTCAGATGTAAGTGCTAGGATTTACTCTGACAGTCAGGGGAAGTCTTGACTTATACAATTCAGAGCATCAAAGAGAAGTCTATTGTATACTCAAACTCCTGCTCCGAATCTTCAAAGCCCACAAGCGTTGCCTCTTTTTTGGGGTCAAGTTGGTTGAAAAAAAAGTAAACTATTATTTGATCTCCACGCGAAGGTGCCTCATTTTGGCTTATGGCCTTTGGTTGAATGGTATTCCCGCCTTGTTTAAGGACTACCTGACGTTTAAGAACTTTTTTTGAAGTGTGGTGACAGGTTTGTACAGATATTGCGAAAGACTTCTCTTCTACAATTTCCCTTAGCAAAAACCAATCGACCTCCTCATTTTTTTTTGTAGCCTCCATGGACGCACCGACTACTCCACTTATTCTTGTGTATACACGGCCATAGTTACATGTTGATCGGTCGCCAAATTCGTATTGCTTAAAAAACTTCCCCACAGGATCACCATAAGGATCAAAGTCCCATCTCCATAATTTGGCAAACTTTTTCCCCTTCGCGATTGCCTCATCTATTTGCGCTTGGGTGGGAGAAGCTTCCATGCCCCAACCAATGGAAGGCCAAAGGAGAAACAGAATTATAGGTAACCTGAATGGGTGTTTGGTCATGCTGCTCCTTCTTTTCCTAACTAATTTTTTCAACATAGTGCGGCTTCTCTCTGTTTGAGAATCCCACATTTAGTGCCGCTTGGATTATTATAGTCTAAGCTCCAGCCAGCCAGCCAGCCAGCCAGCTAGCGAAGCTTGGCGAATGTCTGCTATTGGATAATCGCACGACCTAATCTGGCACTGTCTGTACGAACAGATCTGAGCTACTACACTTAGATTCTCCAAACGTCTCTGACTGAAATGTGTGACCCACCAAAGTCCTAACCATCCTATTTTGCGACGTGAATCTTCCATTTCCTTCTCTTCCCTTCGTCCGACGCCTGCTGTTCGGCTCCTGGAAGGACGCTCTATTATGGGTGGGCATTGTTTGAGCGAAGCGAGTTTGCCCACCCTACCAAAACTTTCGTCCAACCAATGTAATAAGGCCGAACTGGGCGTCAATGGCTTTGTCTACTTTCGCCGAAACGAAAGTAGATCGGCCGCCGGGACGAAACCCGGCAGATACCATTTAAGGTAAAATAATGTGGGAAATAATTAATGAGTTGGAAAGAATCTGCTTGATGGAAGAAAATAGTTTCGCTAACTAAGGTCGCGTCGGCCTTCAATTGATTTCAGGAGGGTCACCTCATCGGCATACTCAATATCCATCCCAACAGGTATGCCATAGGCGATGCGGGAGACTTTCACGCCGAGCGGCTTGAGGCGCTTGGTGAGATAGATGGCCGTAGCTTCTCCTTCAATCGTGGGATTCGTTGCGACGATCACTTCTTTGATACCGCCTTGCTGAACCCGATTTTCTATATCATGTGTGCGAATATCAGCCGGGCCAACCCCGTCTAGGGGAGAGAGGGCGCCATATAGAACATGATACAAGCCTCGAAACGCACGGCTTTGTTCAATGGCATGCAGCGTGCTGGGTTCTTCCACGACTAAAATGCTGCTGGTATCGCGCTTAGGGTCAACACAAATATCACAGAGTTCGCCTTCGGCAATATTCCGGCATTGCGTACAGAACGTAATTTTTTCTTTCACTTCTCGTATGGCTTCCGCTAAGCGAAGGGCTTCTTCCGTGTCGGTTTTCATGAGATGAAAGGCCAATCGCTGCGCGGTTTTTTGGCCAATCCCTGGGAGGCGCACTAATTCCCGGCTGAGGCGCATGAGGAGGCCTTGAGACTGCCCGTTTTTTGCTGCTGCTGTGCTGTCTGCCACGGTATGAACCTTTTGTTTTCTTAAAATAAGCCGGGAATACCCATTCCACCCGTGAGGGACTTCATTTCTTCTGTCATGAGTTCTTTGGCTTTGCGGAGGGCCTCATTCGTTGCGGATACCAGGAGGTCTTTCAACATATCGGCGTCACCTGATTTGAGCACTTCAGGATCAATGGTGATATTGGTAATTTGCATGGCCCCATTGGCTTGAACGGTCACCATGCCACCACCTGTCGAGGCTTCCACGGTTTTGCTGGCAGCTTCTTCTTGAATTTTTCCCATTTTCGACTGCATCTCTTGCGCTTGTTTGAGTAAATTTCCCATGTTGGCAAAAGGGTTTTTCGACATTACCTTGCCTCCTCTTTTTGCGGACTTCGTTGGGCTGATGCCAATTCTCCACCAAACAATTCTAAGGCTTCTTTGACGAGTGGGTGGGTTTTCGCCTGTTGCATCAGATCTTGGTCATCCTCGCGTTTTTTTTTTGCACGCAGCTCACCCATGGATAGCGGCTGTGTTTGCCCATCTTGTAGTTCGATCACTTGGACTCGTATAGGGCATCCGGTTATTTCTTCACAAATACTCGCAAGAAGCGCGCGATTTTCCGGTTTGTCGGTTCGCCATCGTGCAATGGCATCTTTCTTTGAATAGCCGATGACGACATGATCAGCTTCTAAATTCACTACACTCCCCTTCTCTAAAAAACTCCCAACATTAGGATGGTCTTTCATCATACGATCAACAACTAATTCCCATTTTAGAGGCACCTTCTGATTCGACCTTGGCTCTCTAGGCTTTGTCGATGATTGAGGTGGTTCATTCGAAGATCGGGATTTTGCCGGAACCGGATTTTCCTGCACGGATGAAGCCTGTGAGGGGAGTCTGACCGATCCTGCAGCAAGGGGTTGGTTCCACTCAGATGATTTCTGAAATGCGCGAGGTCTTTCCGTGGGTGTAGGTGTTTTTGAGACCTGTGAAGGTAACGAGCTAACCGGAGTTGTCATGGGGGATGGCTTTGGCTTAACGGTGGCGGTTGGCTCAACATTTGTGGCTGCTGTACGAGGATCCAAAAGTGCAGCCCGAGCAACAGCCGCCTCAATGAGAAATCGTGGATGGGAACTTCCTCGGAGGCTATCTTCGGTTCGAGAGATAATGGAAAAAATGGCCTGTAAATACGGTTCGGAGAGTGGTTTGGCTTGTTCAATGATCTGTGCACCTTCTTCCTCTCCCAATTCTAAAAGGTTTTGGACTTGTTGAGAGGAAGGCACGATACAAGCCACCAAAAGGTTTCGTATCCGTTCAAGGATTTCTCGGCAATAGACTCGCACGTCAAAACCTTGGTCAACCACTTCTCCGACGAGTGTCATCGTTCGTGATGCTTGATGGGCTAAAATGGCTTCAATCATCTGTCGAACCAATTCGTCGGGTACGGAGCCGATCAATGCCTCTAAATCTTCATGCTGCAGTACTTCGCCTCCGAACGACACGGCTTGATCCAGAAGACTCAGTGCATCCCGCATGCTGCCCTCGCTGGCTCTGGCCAACATGGCTAAACTACGATCCTCAACCGTCACCCTAGTTTGAGTGGCCACATGCCGAAGTTGCGAGATGATTTCCAATCGCGAAATGCGTCGAAATGTGAAGTGCTGACAGCGAGACAGAATGGTCGCAGGGATTTTATGGACTTCCGTTGTGGCGAAAATAAAGACGGCATGGCTTGGAGGTTCTTCTAATATTTTGAGTAAGGCGTTAAAAGCTGAGTTGGAGAGCATATGCACTTCGTCGATAATGTACACCCGATACGAGCCATGAAAGGGCGCAAATTTGACATTCTCCCGGAGTTCGCGCACATCGTCCACACCGGTATTGGAGGCACCGTCAATTTCGATGACGTCGACGGAATTCCCACGCGTAATTTCTACACAACTCGGGCACGTGCCACAAGGTTGGCTGGTTGGACCTTTTTCGCAGTTGAAGGACTTAGCCAGGATACGAGCTACCGTCGTTTTTCCCACTCCACGCATGCCAGAAAAGACATAAGCATGAGCCACTCGTTGCCGTGTGATGGCATTGGTAAGGGTTTGCACGACATGGGATTGCCCCATGACTTCATCAAAGGTCGTGGGGCGGTATTTGCGAGCTGAAACCTGAAATTCCATTTGAAAAAACCGTTCGAAGATCGTAAAGCGTTTTTTAGTAAGACGTGAATAGTGAGGAATAAGGAGTCACAACATAAATGGGAAACGACTCAGCTCTTTTTCTCCTTATCTATTCACTTTTTATTTCTCACTTTTCACTCAAGTAAGTCGGGGCCAGGTGATCCTGCAGCACACAGACTTGCCCACTTACCGTTGCTTCCTTCCGGACCTGGCGGAGTTCGCAGGATTCTATTGCACAGGGCCCAGCCCCTAAATCAACTGTCGGTTATCGAGCATTTCAATTTATGGATAGTGATTCCGTTTCCATCGCAATCTTCGATCAAGGCCATACGGCAAACCGAGGTTTCAATGCATTCAGCCACAATTTTTACTCGATGGTTTTTCAGGTAATTCAACGTTTCCTGAAAGTCTTCCACCTCGAAGGCAACGGACGGCCCGCTTTGACCTGAAGGTTCCCATGCATTGGAGATGGCCAGCGTCTGTGAGCCGACTTCATACTCTATCCAGTATTTCCCTGGCATCTCCGGAATTTCTTGATCGATCGCACCAGGTCTGAGTCCAAGAATGCCTTCATAAAACTCTCTGGCGCGTTTGATATCCGAGACAGGATATCCCACAAAAGGTATATCAGTAATCTTTAAACCCATACTGTAGACCTGTTCATTCTTACGAGTGTATGGCGGAGAGGGTGGGATTCGAAGTCGTGCGATCGGACTCGCACTCCCGCTAGGGAGCCACGCCCCCTCGCGCCTTCGCTACGCTCCGGTCACCCCATGAAGGGGACATATCCCCCTCAAACCCCCTATTCGATTCCCACTTACCGATGTGTTTTCAAGATTTGTGAACATTGCCTATCCTGAGATCAAACGCATAAGTGACATGGCGGAGAGGGTGGGATTCGAACCCACGGTACCGTTGCCGGCACACGTGATTTCCAGTCACGCCGATTCGGCCACTCTCGCACCTCTCCGTGATGAATGCTGTCTTCTCGCGATATTTACCCTGACGGCTCTTTTCTGAACAAGCGCTCAAAGGCCGTCATCTTACCACGGGGTCTTTAGACCGACAAGCAGAGTAGAGAAAAGGGAAAAGTTAGAAGTGAGAGGCTGGAAGCTACAAGATTATTCTCTTACTGAGGAGGCCGGTAAATAGTGCGTAGTTTCTCAAGCCGCATAACGAACATGGGCCTTGTCACCTAAACGCATTGTTGGCAGACTGCTCGGCATGAAGCCCACAACCATCAGCTAGCAACGCCATCGTTTTCCTGCCGAAAGCCTCAGGTCTGCCATTTGGCTCTCCCATTGCTTCTGCCTCAGCTTCCAGGAAGTCGCAGAGCGGGGCATCATCGTCACGTATGAACGCGTCCGAGAAGGGTGCTTGAAGTTCGGTCCGGCCTATGGCAAGAGCTTAAAGAAACGCCATGGTCGCTTCGGCGATGCCTGACACCTCAATGAAGCCCCTCAATAGAGATTCCAATAACTGAGGGCCAATGACTTAACCCGCCGAACCACCGTATACGGACCCGTATGTACGGTGGTGTGACAGGGAAAGCGGGCGACCGCCTACCTATGTCGATTCTAGAGTGTGCCCCAACAAGATCAAAACTCCTGGTTTGAGAGCCAAAGCAATCATCATAACCGTCATTCTTTGTTCATATGCTCCCGCTGGTCCTCCTAGCGCATTTTGACATAATCTCGCACAATGTTATTGCAGAAATATGATAGGTATTAGTATAGTGAATATCACAGCTGTGGATTACTGTGCTAGGTCTTAACGTATGACATTCTCCGTTCTATGGCGTGAACCCAATTATACAAAGGAAAGATTCATGATGAGAGCGTTCAACTTATTCGGCTTCCTCCTTGCGGCTGTGATTCTCTGTTGCTCCCCCAGTCAAGCGTTGGCGGCAACATTGCAAATTAATGACTTAGGCCAACTTACAGGGGCTACTGGCGTCAATGTGAACGGCGTGCTATGGGATGTAAATTTTCAAGACGACACCTGTGTTGCACTATTTTCTGGATGCAACGAGGTATCAGATTTCCAATTATCTCCAACCACACGTGCTGCAGCCGCAACTGCCTTATTCGAGCAGGTCTTTATAGGTGAGTTCGACGAAGATCCTTCTAGGGCCTGTTCACACTAACGGATCAATCCTGTATACTGTGGCGATGGAACTGACCGAGTCACAGTACTTACTCAT